>JAWWEM010000030.1:1407637-1432189 GCA_035582935.1 Ormyrus thymus | reverse complement strand
TCAGGATAGTGCGAGTTTGTCCTTCGATTACGATAGACTATACTAATTTTTAATCAGGTATTTCTCTCCGTGTAGAATGAAAGTAGCTTGCATTTCATTTTTTCTTTTACGTGCCGTGATTTACAGATTAGTTGTTAAATTTCAAAATGAGTTAAAGCACTGGCAATAATTACAGTCTTATAATCGAGGAGAGCTGTATTTTTACGTATAAAATCAGTAAAGCCACTTAATTTCGTAGCAATTAAAGCGTACTTATATGCATATAAGGATATTTGCGTGGATAAGATAAACTTAATGGTATCAAAATTATAAAACAGGTGGTAGCAAGAAAAGTGAACTGTCAAAGTATTACTCCACGCGGCCTTAATATTAATTTTAAATGCATTCTTATCAATTAAATTGAATTAAGGCACGCTATTAATTTAGCATGACTCACGTACAAAGCCGTAACACGAAGATAAAAAACTGAAAAATACTTTTATACTTCGCGTCAAAAGGGCTGGGACTGCATTCTTCTTTTAAATTTTTCCTCCGCTTTTGCCCTATATATTGTCAGCTAGAATCTAAAATTGTTTAACTACAATCTCGCGTACTAACTTTATTCAATTAAAATGGACTAATAATATATACCTTCTATAGTACATAATACAAACAAAAAGGCTCGGTATTTATCCTTTGCTTAACGACATAAATATTCATTTCCGTTATTTAAAATTCAAATAAAACGAGCGAGCGAACCGCGGCCGGCCATATTAATTTCTACAAATTGTTTATTAAAAGGCATTTTAATCTACGGAAAATTAATTAATAGATACCGATCCGGGGAGGCGTGTCCGCGCGCCCGTTGTTTGCCAGCAAAAACGCGAATCCAGCGAAATGTTTGACTGTCGCTCGCGCTCACGTGCGTACATAATAATTGTATCCTCGGAAAAAGCACCTCGCAAACTTGCGGCTCGTTAATTTTTTTTCAAGAACGAATTTGGCGCTACACTCGTCTCCCGCTAGAGTTTTTAAGCGCGCATAATTATGTTATCCGCTTTTATCTAATTACGTTATACGGGGACGAGCTGCACCGACGCGTGAAACGGTTTCCTCTCCGAAAATAGCAGCCGCGCGTATGTATAGCCAGCCGATGGAAAGCGACAAATTAATGCACGCAATGAAATGTCCCCCGCAGCTGAACAGAATGCGGGGCGCATAAGCTAAAACAAATGTTTCATTTCGACGAGCATTTATAATAATATGCGGCCGGCTGCCAAAAATCTATAATCCACGTCACATTTCGTAATTAATATTATGCGTAGAAATGAATATTTATGCCTTCTTTCTAATTAATCTCAAACAGTGTTCCTGCACTTTATAAAAGAAAAAAAATATAAATTACAAACGTTCCAGAAGACTCGAAATCTTTTTTTCTCATTGAAGAAAAAAAGAAAGAAAATGAATCCATTCCGAATTGATAAAGTTCCGAGACGCCCTGGAAGCTAGTGCAGCTACTCGGGGAAAATCGACGATCCTTTTCCAGCGCGCCCTGCCTGCATAACTATCGCATAAGCCGGCCGTGAAGCAGAGGCCGTTACCGGAGCGAGGCAAAAACGCGTCGCACTCATGCGCTCGCTTAACGACGACGGACCGCCTGCGCATACAGCAAGACTTTTGCGCCTTTTATCGTTCGCAACGATTTTACCGCGTCGTGCTTCGTAACCGTAAAAAACAAAGTTCCAGCCCTCCCCTCTCTCTTCCAATCGTCCTTCCGACCCTTAAAATTCCGACGGCCATTCTGCATATTTCGCCAGTAAATAATTACCATCGGCAAAGCGGAAGTAGCGTTCGTTTCGATCCAAAGCAATCTATCGCGCGACGCGAGAACGATAAGAAAATCTCCCAGATCCGGGGCGGGGGGGGGCATTAAGGCGCTCGGAATCGGCTCGGGGAAAGTATAAGTTGGAAGCGCGGGGGCCGTGTTAACGCGATCGAAGCCCCGCCGTGGAGTATCAGATCCGAACAGCGATCCTTTTGATCGCGGGGAAGATCGACGATCGCTCCAGGAATTATCGTGCCTTCGGGCCGGGGGCCTCTTAATCACGGGAGCTTTCCCGAGGAATTTATGAGGCGCATTACACGCGCCAGCGGCTGCGCGACTCCCCTGCCGTCGACCTCTCTCTCTCTCTCTCTTGCCGCGCAATAAACTTTCCCGAACGGTATTCGATTAAAATGAAAATCGTTGTCATTGTAATCCCTATCAATTTACATGGCCCAGCTGCACGCGGCGGCGGCCTGCGGACGATGACGCGAAGAATGCAAAACAGTCGCGGGATTACTATGCGAAAACAGTGGTCATCCATTTTGCCGGGGGAAAGCGCGACAAAAAAAGAGAGAGAGAGCGATTTTAAATGCGCGGCGGCCGCTCTCGGCTTTTCGTGGCGTGCGAGCCGACGCGCCGATGGCTTGTTTTAAACTGCCGGATAACATCGACGGGAGAGCGCGGCGTTAAATTTATTGTTACTGCCTGATGATTTTCGTTTCATTGAGAAGAGCGGCCGCTGTCATTTTTTAATGATTGCTTTGCGAGCGCTACAGCTCCAATTTGTTTTAATCGCGAGGAGGATCCTTTACATAAAATAGTTACGCGTGACATTTGAAACAAAGGATTTTTCCGCGAATAAAGAGGTTGCATTTCAGTGCCTTCGCTCGAAGAATCTATGTAAAACAGACGAATCTCCTTTCCGAGCAAGGAGGCATTCGAAGCCAGGGCCCTCGGGCAGTTTTACCGGCGATCCACGCGCGACCGCTACTCCTCCGCGGCGTAGCGGCAAAGAGCTGCTGCCATTGATGAATAAATAAAGGCGGCGTTCCCGTATCTGTTTCAGCACTGTGTTAGCGTGGCCGGCGGTGGCGGCGGCGGTACTGACTCGGGCCCCTCGGATTACCCGCCGAGCGCTGCTGCAGCTAGGAGCAGGGAGGCGGCGGCGGCGGCGCTGCACGCGGCAAGGACCCTGTTGGGCGCGGGGGTGGCTAACCCTTGCTCGTCCACCCCCGAGCCGCCCTTCTGGAAGATGCCTCACAAAGGTCAGTACATGCGAGCAGCGCGAGCTTTAACGCGAGCCGAGCCAGCGTCGGAGGCGTCTGCCTCCTTGGCTGGGTGCTCCAGCGGCGCTGGCTCGATTGCACGGATAGACTTGCAGGAGTGAGCTTTCGTGTTCGGGCAGTTTATTCATTCCTACTTTTTATTGGGGTGCAAGATTTTCAGGTCATATTTAATGGTAGACTCATTAACCAATGCTCTTGTTCGTAAATAGGTTGTGCTGAAGTCTATTATGATAAAAATTTATAATTCAAGATACTGATACTGTACATCAAGTCATCATTCTCGAAAAAGAAATTTTATTGTCATGATGTTCATAGTAAACTGAAACAAGTGTAGTCTATATTATATTCTAATCGAAAATAAGTATAAAAACTCCGGTCCCAGGTGGAAATAATTTATATAATTTATATAAAAATTTTAAACAAGTTTGGAAAGATTTCATTCTATAAAATTGATTTTATTGATCATTCTTAGCAGAATCAAATAATCAAATCACAGCTAATTAAAGAACAGCAAAAACTTCCAAATCGCATCGCTGCAGTTAAATTTCCCACCTAAAACCAGAACCGCAGCGCCGCATGATTTAAGAAAAAAAAACTGCATCCCATTACCAGCTTGCGGTCTTCGAAATTACCCGGGGGCAGTTCCTCGCGTTTCCTTCCCGCGCGTCTCAAAAAGCCGCGGCAGAAGGTAAGTTCCTCGGGCGTGTAAATCTTTAAGACTCGTCGTCGCGCTGGCCGTTACGTAAGTAGATAAAGAGGCGCGCATGCAGCCTAGACGGGGGAGGGGGAGGGCATTGCGGTTTGCCCCAAGTTAGCCGTAACCCTACGCGCCGTTGCTTGGCTTCTGTCGGGCCAACAGCCCCTCCGATCCCGCGCGACTCGGGGGGGTTCGTCACCTCGCGACACGTCGAAAACACACCCGCGCCTACATGCACCCCTCCCCGTCGGCTTACGGGCAAGGGTTTCCGCGTTATTATGTTGCGAGGAGAGGGTATTCACGGTAAAGAGCGCTTAATCACTGATCGAGAGGCGTTCGATACTCATTGATTTCGAGACGCGTCGCAAGCTTGTGCGGGGTAGGAAGTAGTTCGTTGAATTGTATTGCAAAAGGAAAGAAGCCTAAAAGTATCGGTATAATCGTAGTTTATTTAGCTAATGCCGTTATAATATTATTACCGACACTCAAAATCTACTTACACTGTGTTGAAGCCGCGTAATCACCCCTCTGCAAGCCAATTTGGGCAACAATAAAAGCAAGGCGCGTAGAGCAAGAGCGGCACATCTCTCCGGCACGCCTGCCTCGAGGATATCGCGTTACAGCGCAATAAGCCCGAACTCTCGTCGCTCGCGTATAATACAAGTTGCGGAGAGAGAAAGAGAGAGAGAGAGAGAGAGGGAGACAAGGCGCGTAAGAATAAGCTTCTCCCCCGGTCGTCGATTACGTCCTCTTTTTCGCTCCCGATTATATACGGCCGCCGTCCTCCTTCCTCTCTCCGTCTCTCTCTCGAGCACGTGCTCGCGATGTCGTACGCGTGCGCGCGAACAAAAGCCCGCTCTGGAAAGCCGCAGCGGAGCGGTGAGGCCCTTTCTTCGGTAAGCCCCGCTTTTCTCCACCCCGCGAGGGAGCAGCCCCTTCAAACGGGCCGCGAGGCTTCGAGGGCGCGCTTTTTTGTCTCGCGAGATTGCCGTCAATGGCCTTTTTCCTCGGAGAGAGAGCTCGCGAAGATGTCTTTCGCGAGGAAAGTGGGAAAGCAATCGTGGAGAGGGAATTAAGTCACGAAATCGGCAGCTAATGCCGAGGCAGTAATTATCCTTACACTCCATTGAATCCGGAGGAACGAGCCTCGCTTCTACGCAGACGCTTTATTACATTTGAATAATCCGATATTTTGAAGACACTGATTAATTTGCACTCTGGAGTAAACGCAAATTTTCCCTCCTCCTTTATCCCGCGCGACGAATCCCCCCGTGGAAAACGCCCCGAGCGAAGTTGGGCAGAAGAAAACTCGCCGCGCGAAAGGGAGAGAAGAGCGGGAAAAGCTCGCGTCTCCCCAATAATTTCCGGCTGCGAGTCTAGCGTCGACAATGCGAAAGGGAGCAAATAAGCGCGCGAATTTCGCGCTCGCGAGCGTTATAATGAATAGCATGAGGCTTCGAGGGGGGAGGTAGGGGCGGAGAGGGGGCGAGCCGCGCAGGTGTCAAAGAGAGACAGCCCCGGTAATGAATTCGACACTCGAGAGCGCCTCGAGCATCGTTCACTGCGATTCGACTCATTAGAGAATGTTGCGCGCGCCATCTTTGAAGTCGCGGCGCCGACACGCCGAGCAGCTCCTCGTAAATGAAACTACTCCCCGGGCTCGAGCCTGCGCCTCCTCCGCCGGCTCGCCTTCGAATACCCTCGAGCGACGCGCGCGCAATCTTCTCGCTCCTCCGTGTATCTCTTTATTTTCCGCCACTCGGCGTCGTCTGCCGCCGCCTCGCCAGGTGTGCGCAAGGCGTTCCCGCCGAGCGCGGCGTCGACTCATAAATCTGCGTGTTTACGTACGCGCGTCGGAGGCACTCGACTCGCGGAAAAGGAAGGCTAAATTGGAGGCTGCGCCGAGATTTCGCGGAGGCGGCCGAAAGGGAGAAAATGAGCTCTGTCGCGCCTCGTCGTTTACCGGTTACTGCGGCTGTCTTGCTTGGATTAATGCAATTATAATCTAATGGATTTGCGCACTACGAGGAAATGTCTTGCTGCGATTTTTTCTACCTCTGTAACCAGTCCTTTCCCTTGCACAAATAAGGGACAATATATTGCTTTATTGTTCGACTCGTTGCAAGAGAAAATTTTTCATCCTCAAAAATAGCCTTTAAGGCTTTCGAGGAAATTCATTAACGAAGCCGCGCTTTTGTTCCAACAAAAGCGATTCGGAAAATCGCCCATCGGATCGTGAATAATAAATAACGCAGTGTCGAGCTCTCTCTCTCTTTCTCTCCAGTAGTAATCCTAATTACGAATCAATGTTCATCCTATTACGGCGCGAAGCTCCGTAATCACGTCGGCGCGCGCCGCATTTTTAAAGCATCTCTCTCTCTCTGTCCGTCGCCCGGTGCGCCCCCGGGTTATTTATAAACCCATTCCGATAAATTAAAGCAAACAATCCGAGGCCGCAGAGTATAAAATCGGTGGGATTCGGCTAATCGGCAGCGGGCGGCTTGCCGCGTTATTCTCAATGGAGGATAATTCGTTAGCCGGGCCGCCGCCGACGCGCTGCCTACTGCTGTTTCGCTCGTTATTATTATACATCCGAGGCAGTCGCTTTACAATATCAGCGCCGGCGAGCGATCTGATTATAATCTATTATTACGCGGCTTGCTCGCGCATATCCTCCCCTTCCTCCCCTATCTATACCCGTCTGTTTAATCGCATTGACGTATTCGCGCGGCTCCTTTCGATCTTCCATTTTCGTCGTGTTTTTGTTCGACCCTTTGCTTGTCGCTCTCGTTTTCTCACTTTTGTTTGCTTTTTTTCCATCTAATTATTAACATTTCCTCTTGGGCGCTATTACGCGAATTAACTCGATAACTTTGTTGTATCCAAGTAATAAAGGCGCTTTAAACCGATTTCTCTCAATAGCCTTCCTCGTTTCCGAGAAGCCGCATTATTTTTAACGATCAAAGACTCGTTCTCCTGGAGGTATTGATGATACGACGAGAAAAACTAAAGTCGTTAAAATGATAAAATTTTCAAGATCAACCGGCAGCTGAAAAGACCTCTAAAAGAACCAAGAGCATTTTCACGTTAAAGTGACATTAAAATACACGTCCCCCCGCCGAATCTCGGTGATGAATCAGGCAACAGAGGAACGGCGAGAGGGAAGTAAAACATTTTCTTTACGAGCGAAACGCGTGTCTTCGCGGGGCGACGAAACAGAATGGCAGAATAGCAGTGCGTAACTCGTGCTTTTCTTCGTGTCTCTCTCTTCTCGTCACCGCGGGGAGGGTCGGGACAGAAACGTGCTGTCGTTTACGCGGGATGAAAATACGGCTGCGCCAACGGGTTTCAGAGCTTGTTTGGCCAAGGGTTCGCGTTCGAGCGACAAAACGAAGGAAAAAGGCTGCACGAAAAAAGAAGAGACCCCGTCCCCCTCCCCCTCCTCGTCTCTCTCTCCCGCTCGACGCGGGGAAAAGAAAGTTCAGGTGCGACGGGGACGGACTGTGCATGGAAAAATAGAAGAGGAAAAAGAGGAGGAAAAAGGCCGGAGAGAAAAATGCTGCGAAGGATAGAGAGCGAGAGAGAGAGAGAGGCTGGGTAGAGCGTCGCGACGCCGCCGTGCGCCACTACGATGGGATTTAATCTGTGTCCCGTTTCACGCTCAGCCAAGTGGAACCTTTTTGCCTCACTTTGCGGCCTTTGCGCGCGAGCGTCGCGTAGATTAACGCGAAATTATAAATAAAGAACCGTGCAGAGTGTGCCGCCGCCGTCAGCCGCCGCCGAGTTACCTGCCGCAGCCGCTGCTCTTTTACTCTGTGTGCAGGCGCGGCGCCGCCGTCGCCGCCGTCGCCGCGGGCAGGTTTAGAAGCCTCTGCTGCCAGTCCGCTCGGCCGATTCGCGTTCTTCTCTCGCGCCGACTAATTTTAGTTGGAAAGAATCGGGAAATTCCCTGCGTACTTTAAGGCAGATCGGGCGAATTTCTTTAGCCGCGAGGAAATTATTACTGACCACCAATACGCGGCGCAAAGTAATCTTCGCTTTTATGAGGAATGAGGAGAAAAATGGAAATTTTTCTGCGTGTCTGAGTTTCTTGAACTTTAATTTACACGTAGAGAGGATATTAGCTGGGATATTTAGTTTTCCTTCTTTCGAAACTAGACGAACAACTTCAAAACGACTTTTCAAACTAACTTCAAAAGACTCCTCCAGACTCGAAATTTGATAAAAGCACTCGAAATTTCACAAAGTTGCAAAAATATTTAGCGTTTTGAGTGCACCAGGAATTTATAACAGTATTTATTTATTTACTTTGCCTCAGCAAACTTTTATTAAGATGAAGAACAATGATTATGTATTTACACAAATTCCCATTAATCCTCGCATTATTAAATAAAACACATAAACATATATTTATTGAACGCAGGCACGTATTTGCGCAGCAATAAATTATTAAAATTGGGGAATTTACGAAATTTATTTCCGATTAAGAGACTCGAAATACGAAGGAGGAAGCAAAAACGATCTCGCAAGATTATGAAGCATCGGCGTTTACAAACACGCGGTTGATACTCTTTCATCTCATCTGCTTAAAGGTATCGCTCTCCCCCGTCTCCGCTGTCATTCGCATTTATCCCGGTTGTTTTGCTCTCGCCTATTCGGCCGATAGAGTCGACACGCTTTTGCGTGTCATCGGTCTCCTTCGTCGGCGCATAAATTAAGCTCGAAAAGCCGATCGGAGGAGACATCGTTCTCGCTCTCGGCTGCGTACAAAGAGACCGCGAAACGATCGCTCTCTCTGGCTCCGAATCAAGACGGATATAAGGAGCGGGAGAGAGAAGAAGGAGGCGCGCGCGCGAGCTTGGGAAAAAGCTGCGCAGCGAAAAAGATTATAAAGTCGGAGGCTCGCCGGGTTAGTCGAGCGTTCACGGGGGTAAATATTCATCGCTGCACAGGAGAGAATAAAGAATCTTTTGACGAGGACGAGCTCCGCTTTGATCGCCGCGGACATAATGCCTTAGTCGACGTTCACCGGCCTATCTTTGATCGCTGCCAGAGGCCGGCTTTGTATCGTGCCCATAATCGCGACGAACGAATGCTGAATGCAGCGGAGAGCGAGGCTTGAAAAAAAGCCCGGAGAAAACGACCTTTTAAATTATATGTATATCCGTCATTTCGTTATTAAAATCCTGAGCAAACAAACGCCTCTGTGGAGCCATTTAGCTTTCTATAAGAGCCGAGAGCCGCTACCGGTGTCGGCTTATTAATTTTGTCAGTTTAATTAATTGCAGCCGTCAAGCTGTATATTCCTTCTTTTTAAGCGAATTCTCGAGCCGAGTAATTTTTCTATTTATTGCGAAAATTTTCATATTTCCGAACAGTACCGCACATTCATTATTTAAAGCGTATAATTTCAAAATAACCTTCTTAACAAGTTTCCTCGAAGAATTAAAAGACCGCGAATGAAATTAGAATTATTCCGCAGTGGGGGAAAATACCCCAAGAAGGTGTAAGCACGTACTTGAAAAGAATTTTCAATCTTTTCAAAACGCCGCCGAGGAGAAAAGAACTGCTCTGCCTCGGCGGGGCGAAAAGTAAATAATTGGAGAGCGGCATACCCATTCACCGAGGCTTTTCTAAAACCCGCGCTGCCGTGGCGCATAAATACGACCGACTCGCTAACTCAATCCAATTATTCAAAACTTTCCACAAGATAAATAAAACTCTATGATTTTAGTTTAGAATCCAATTTGAATAGCACGGGGTCAAAATAGTTTTATGCACACTATATTGCTCGTTATCGTAGTAGAAATGCAAAAATTTAATGAAATCCGCGAGCTCGGCTCACTCTTAAAAGCGCCGAACTAAAGAGATTAAAAAGCATTCAATTCCCAAGGACAATCGTAAGAAAATAGCGTCGCTCGAGTGCAGCCTCGTCTCGAGCGAAGGAACGGACGCGAAAATAATTACATCGCTCGGCGCTAAAAGCGCTCGCCGCGTCGGCAAATATTCCCCAGCGAGCAAATTGAGTAAGATGTGACACGGCTGGTGGTGGCGGTAGGCGCGGGAGAGCCCGTCAAAGTGGCACGAAGCGCCGCGCGCGACTACTGTTTCCTCGCAGCCTCGCAAAACTGCCGCGGATTAATTAAATTCGTTAATTGCAAGATGCATTTAAACGCGAGGCCAGAGGCGTCGAGGACCGCCGACGCCGCACAAAGCCCGCGATGTCTGGACTCTTTGCGCGTGGCAGCGAGCACTTTGCTTTGCGCCGGCGATGCGTGGCGCCCCTTAGCCGCCGCGCGCATAAAGTCAAAGGGGACAAAAAGAGACCGAGCGCTAAGTGGAAGGGAAATTATTATACGAGCGCGGCGTCGCGCTCCTCGCATGTCGCGTTTCTCTGCGCGATTTTCTCTTCCTTCGGAGCTGTTTGCAGCAGCAGGCCGAGCTTTGTTGCCCTTCTGGCTTTTTCGCCTCGAGTGGGTGCGAAATTCCACCCAATTTTTTTTCTGGCTTTATTTCGCGCTGCAGCCGTTTCGCGCAAATTGCGCGTCTTTGGTTTAGCGGGCCTTTTATGAAATTAACATTTTATTTTTGAAAAAATAATTGATACTATATAGCTGCGAGCGCGAAATCATTTCTTGGCTTTTCTGCCGCTACTCGTATTTCGTACATTATTTCAAAGCGCAAATAAATAGAGTTCAGCGCGCAATGACGAAAACATGTAAATGAGTATACGTATTTGCACCGGATAGAATTTTGGTTTTCATTAGTCAATGTTTTTCGACGTGAGTTTCGAAGCGACACATTCGTATTTACCGCACCGTGCATTATGCACACAAATCTATGTACATAATACATCTCATCATTACGCCGTTGAGTAATCAATGGATAAAGACGCGTGCTGTTTCGTATGCATATTTGTCGAACGAGATTAATCAAATTGGTCTTTCAGTATTTTGTCACGCCAACATAATCCCCGATGGGAAATAAATAATTCCAAAACTGCACCGTCATTAATTTCGCCCTTTTTAAGCATCGAATTTATTTTCGAGCGCGCCTCGTAGAATATAATTACTGCACATCAGTTAACTTGAACATTATAAGATTAGCATTCCGCAGCCAACAGAAGGGCTGCCCCTCCACCGACGAAGGTGTCCCTCAACTGGTTATTGGTTTCAGAAGAAGACCTGATGCACGGCGGCGGAGGGCTCGGCGGCGGCTCGATGGTGGGTCAGAACTCGATCTTCGGCTGCTCGGCGGCGGGTCACAGCGGGGTCAACCAGCTCGGCGGGGTCTACGTGAACGGCAGGCCCCTGCCGGACTCCACCAGGCAGAAGATCGTCGAGCTCGCGCACAGCGGCGCCAGGCCCTGCGACATATCGCGCATCCTCCAGGTCAGCAACGGCTGCGTATCCAAGATCCTCGGCAGGTGAGCTACTCGAGCCCGCTCTCGTGCATCATCCAATTCAGAGATGCTTACTCGACGATTGGCAAATTACGCGCGAATAATCCCGAGTGCATCGATTCGGCGAATTTATGAAGCTGATATTGATAATTCGCGGTGTAAAAACTCGGAGCGGATTAAAGGTAATATCGGTTGTAAAAAAAATGCATTTTTCTCCTATTGCAGATATTACGAGACTGGCTCGATAAAACCTCGGGCAATTGGTGGAAGTAAGCCACGCGTTGCCACGACACCAGTTGTTAATAAAATCGCGGATTACAAACGTGAATGCCCGTCGATTTTCGCCTGGGAAATTCGTGATCGGTTACTCCAGGAAGGTGTTTGCAATAATGACAACATACCCAGCGTGAGTACCATATTATTTTCTGATTGTTCTGATTGGATCATTATTAGTTTGAATGTGAAAATTATATTGTTACCAGCGTAATAGGAGTTGCTCAAATACATACGAATCTGAAGGTTGAGTTGTTTGTTTGTATTGTTTTCAAAAAATTCTTGGAAATCGTTTGTTACGAAATTTGCAAAATTATACTTTGTCAGTTTTCAAGTACTCTTATTATTCATTCGAGCAGAGCCACGAAGTGCAGCTAGATAATTTTATAACACAAATCGATAATATTTTCTGCATCGCTAAAGATAAGCCGCTGAATGTTCCCGTATCAAGAAAAGCAATCCCGAACAAAGCGAAAATCCAATAATCGCGAGTCGATTACAATTCAGAGCACGCGACAAGTTCCAAGGGCAGGCAGAAGCGGTAAAGAAGCGCCCGAGAAAAGACCGAAAAAGTCGCGACGCGCGCATTCGACTAATCGACTGCTCTCGAAATCTCCCACGTCAAAGGCAGACCTCTCCCTCTGCCGAGAGAGAGAGAGAGAGAGCGGGGCTCATCGATAAACCGGTGTGCTCGGAACATTATGCGCATCCCAGCGCGGCGGAGTAGGGAGGCAGCGGAAACTATAGAGCTTATCAGGGTGAGGCCAGGCCGGTACTTACCCGTCGGATCCGGCCACTCGACCCTAATCAAAGTCTCGTCAATGCGATCGGGTGGGGTAATCGGTCCATTACGCGGACTCGACATTGTCCACCCTCGTGTAGCGCGATGTGCCTCTCCCTTCGCCCGAGAGAAAAAGGCGAGTCCGCGTGCGTGCCTGCGCCTTCCAAACATCCTTTTATCTCGAGCCAGAGTCCCTCCCTCTCGCTCGTGCTCTCTCTCTGGCGGCGGCATCCCTTCCGAACGCCATTAAGCCGCAAGCACCGCGCGGTGTGGCTCAGAGTCAATAAGATTTCCGAGGAGACTCGTTGCTATCTCGAAGGAGAGTTCGTCCGGCGAATTTTTTACCCGGGAAACAATTCCACGCGATAACCGAAAATTAATATGAGGAAATATGACTTCCCCATCTGCATCCGTCGCCAGAATGTAAGTTAGCGTTAAATCCGCATTACGGAAACACCCCTCTTACGCGCGCTCTAGTCTTCGTATAGAAAACTCAAAAGGCAATCCCGCATACCTCCACGAAAAAACTGCCTCCCGCACAAATCGTCCGCGGCGATCTTCCCCTTCAGCGGGACTTTTCGTCGGGGTGGCGCGCGTCTTTTCTCGGCGGCCGTCGGCGCGCGTTTAGCCGCGCATTATCCACGCACCTCGCGGCGGGGGGCTCCCGGGGGCTGCTCACGTACGCGCACACCCCGGCGTACGCGTCGAGGGTCGGAGCGAATCGGAATCGGGACTCGATCAATCGGCCCCGGCCGTGGAGGGGCGCGCTGCTGGAAAAATCGACGTCGAGGATATACGGCTAGTCGACCCCGTCGCTTCTTCCTCTGCCTTTCATCTTTTATCCCCTCGGGGGATTAGCAAGGCAGATTCTAGACTCGAATTGTCTCGCGAAAATCGGATGATCTAAGAGTGGCTTTGGCGAATAATCAGTTTTCAGCCAAATTGCGTTAGAGAGGCGAATTAAGGCGAGAGGCGACGCTTAATTCAACGAGTCTCTAGTCGCGGTTAATGATTTATCTCGTAGCTGACGGTCTAGTTTAAAGCCAGCTTTTTCCAGATTAAAAAACTAGTAGAGATAAGGATGAACTGAAAATCGGGGCCTAAATCCGGCCGATAATCCGGCTCGTCGATCAGGTCGGCGCCGCGCCGCGCGCCCGTCGAGTTCGCGCATTTTCAAAGGCGTCGTCGGCGCTCTTTTTTCCCCGAGCGCGCGCCATACCTCGCGGGCGGCGGCTACAAGTCCGCGTCGCTGTTGCGGTGGCGAAACCGCGCGCGGCGGCCTTCAGGACTCGGGCGGCGAGGGGAACTCTAGCTGCAGCAGCAGCAGCAGCCGGGCTGCGAGAGCCGTCGGGCGCGCGGGCGGAATCAGGCTGAATGGGATCAGTTAAGCGTGTTGCACAATTATTCGTGTCCAGTCGCGCGTGTAATGGTCTGCATCGGCCGGACGAGCCAGTACTCCGCGGGACGGAGCGAGCGAATGGCGATGTTTGAGGGGATTTCGGGGCCGAGCCGCAGTATTTTGCAGCGGCGCGCGGCGTGAGCGCCGTCGGCTTTCTCTCGCTGTCGCTTCGGTTTTTCTCCCTTTTTTCCCTTTTTTTTCGTTTTGTTTCTGCCGCACGCGCGCGGCGCCGCCGGACGATGCATCGCGAGTGCCGCTGGATTCGACGGCCTATCGCCGCGGCGAGAGGAGGCGGAGGAGGGTGGGGCGGCGATTTTCGCTTTTTGCGCTCGTTTTCGCGGCGTTCTTTTATTGTCACCTGCTCTCGCGGTATTGCGAGCTCGAATTTTTTTGCCAAAAGCCCATTGTCGGCCCGGCGTTTTATGGTTTGGCTTTTTGAGGGACGGATTCTTCAATTTCGCTCGCTGAAAATGATAGCGCTTTGTTTTCGATTAAAACTTCATTTTACGGAAATTCCAACTATGCGAGCTTGCGTTAGTGTCGTTCGCCGCGAGCCGTGTACCCACAAAGTTCAAACTACGTTTGCGGATAATTTTCATTTAGTTTAACTGAATTATATGTAGAAAAAGTAATAATTCAGCGAGAAAAATGAAAAAAAAAGTTTTTATTATTACGAAATCGCTTGCTCTACACAGACTCGTGAAAATTTAAGTAAAGTTACATAATGGCTGGCCGCTTTGCAGCCGCCTAATAAGAAACCCCCTTATACACGACGTCGAAGAAAGCCAGACGCACGAGGACTCGGTGTCACCCAATTATTATCGTACAAAAACGCTTTTCCCGGGAATCTCCCCCCGACGTGTCTTCTCCTTGAGAGTTATAATGAGCAACAGTCTTTTAACGGGGATTACATTTCACCACCGTCGGCGCTCGCTGCCTTTTCACGCAAACTGTCTGCGCGCTCCAAATGAGGAAATCTTTATTACGTTTTTTAAAAGATATTTCCGTCTGCTGCTGTGTTTTACGGGAACGTCAATTCAGAGCCTTTATTTTTTTCTTACATTTTTAAATCAAGGTTTTCTGGAAACCGCTTCAATTAATAAATATATTTTTATACCAGTGTTTTTGAAGAATAAATTTGTATAAATGCATGAAAATGAATATATTGAGATTAGTACTATAATTGAAATCTGATTTATTTATACATGTTAGAAAGAAAATCAAAGTTGCATCCAAAACCCAATTACAAAGAGGGGGCTGCATTAAATAAAACCTAGTAACTTTCCAAAGTTCAACGAGTTCCTTTTCAAAGCTTAGAGCAAAAGCAGGCTGGTTACTTTCTTTAAAAAAGTCAAGCAACTAAGCTAGAGCCAGATATAAAGCGAAAACTGGAAGAAGGCAAAAAAGTAAGCGGAAATCGCAACGCGGGCAAATGATTCGACAGAGAGAGAGAGAGAGAGAGGAGCCTCTCTCCCGGCGGCATTGTCGGGCAGAAGTGGTGGTCGGGAGAGCCAATAATTTTTCGGAACGCCTCCGCCGAAACCCGCGGTTTCCTTTGAATCCGCGCTCTCTTTTGTGCGGCCGCCGCGGCTTCTCCTTTGATTGGCTTTTCGCCAAGGAAAACATGCATAAATCTTTGCTGAAAGCGCGTGTGCAGCACCGCGCCGCGGCGGCCCTTCGTTAAAAGCCGCCGTAAGGAGGAGCGGACCTTTGTGCGCGCTCGTTAACTCGACTTGTCAGTCGCGGAGCGGCCGCGCGACTCTGACAACCCTGACAATTGCGGCTTTGATGTTCTTTATCGAATGGCCCTTGCGAGTATTGATACAGGCTTTTCTTTGTCGAACTTTTAATTCGAATTTTACTTTTGCGCCGCACTTGAGCCGCGACTTGTTTGCGGCAGGTTGTTGCGATTTGCGGTGTCGAGAGAGAGGGACGACTGTTTATTATTTGCGCTGCCGTAAAGAATGCAAAGGGCTTCGCGGAAACTTGTGATTGTTACGGTTAAAGAGTTTACGCGTCTAATTAAAAGTTTGAATTATTCAATGAAATACCCAACAACTGGTCCTTTAGAATGTCACTCATTAGTCTATTCAAATTTGGCCGTCTGCTGCGGTGGACGCATGAATAAATCGTCGGTGAGCTGGAAAAATTGGACACAAAAGATTTCTGGGCTGCTTAGTTTTTTAATTTTCCTTCGTTAAAATTTAAATCTCCTGAAATGGATCTCAGACTATAATAATCGTCACGCAATATTAACATATTTTTACAAGAAAATGTACCGCTGAGTAACGTTAGTAGTTTTACGTATATCAACAAGCATTCAAACAACTCTTCACCGACGAATCAATAAAGAATTTCACCTCAATGCGAGGAAGTCGTCGGTTCATTTTAACAAATAACAGCCGAAATCGAGCCTCCAGGCAGCGCTCAAAGCTATATAAAATTTCACCTCTGGCTACCAAAAGTCCCAAAGAAATTCCGGCAAAAAAGGCACACTCCGAAAAAAGAAGGAGAACATAAGACCAAGAAAGAGACAGCGTCCGATCGAACCTAATCCGTCGTCGATGAATATCGATCCCTCGCTCGCTCCTCCGAGCCTCGGCTCGCCCTCCGGGGCCTGCGTTCCAGTCGAGCGAGCAGCTTCTGACGGGGCTGGGTGTCCGCTCTGATTTCAGGTCTCGTCGATCAATAGGGTGCTGCGCAACCTGGCTTCCCAGAAGGAGCAGCAGGCCGCGGCGGTCCAGGCCCACCAGGGCACCGAGAGCGTCTACGACAAGCTGCGCATGTTCAACGGCCAGGCGGCCGGCTGGCCCCACGCCTGGTACTCGGCTACGCCCTCGCACCACTCGCTCGCCACCGGCATTCCCGGCGCGGCGACGCCCGGATCGGGACAGTCGCTGCTGCCCGCGGGACAGCTTCACGGACGCGACGACTCGCTGCTCAAGCGGCCAGGTCAGTTGCTTTCGATGCACATTATTACTTGGGAAATGGAATGCAGTCCAATATGTTTGGGAGCGCGAAAATGGGAGATTTATTTTAATGCGCTCTGTATATTCAAAGTTGTAATGTATTCAAATTTATTAAAGTAAAAATAACTTACAAAACATCCGCGTAAAATTGTCTCGGGAAAAGCTTTGCGGTTTTTGATAAAATTTATGTGGAACTGCTAACATTTTCCTCTATTTAATTGTCATCCCTGTAGAGATTTAAAAAATGTTGTTTACTCGCGACGTAAAAATCATGCGAATGCAAATTTGCATACATGAAAAATTCATGCAGCTCTTAAAAACAAGGTATACAGCATAAAATTCAAGTGCAAAGTGAAAAACAATCGAAAGCTTCTCGAATGGAGCAAAAGAAAATTCCGGCACAGTGAAACCACAATAAGAAACGGCAATCCAGCCAGCGGCGTCACCCGCAATAAGCCGATCGTGCACCAGATAAAATCAGCGCTCGTAATATCTCGACAATTCCCCGCCACAAAAGCCCGAAAATCCACTAGCCCATTCCTCCACACACGCACGCACTCGCGCGCGCACTCGAGCTCGACGTCAAAGTCAGGATAATATTCCGGGCGATCGTCCATTGTGACGCTCACCTTTCCGACCCCGCGCGCGTCTCCCTCCCTGGAAGAGAAGACACTCGGCCGCGCGGTCCGAGAGAGAGAGAGAGAGAGAGAGAGAGCGAGTTTCCATCTCTGTCGGCTTAAGCCGGGGGCGCATATGTGCCGGGGAAAATACCTGCCCGAGCGAGAGAGCTCCTCTCGGCGCTCGCTGCTCGTCAAATCGCCTCCGACTAATAGGATCACCGAAATCAGCGAAGCGGCTCAGATTGCGGCGCAGATTGGCCGCAGATGACGATTCCAGATGCGGCAACCTTTCAATGGACAGATTACCAAAGCCCCGAGAGCGCTTATGTACGCAAGCGCGCGTCCGACCGACGTGAAAGAAACCGACACGGCCGAGAGCCGAGAGAGAGAGAGAGAGCTCCGGAGATAATGGCGAAAGAGACGGGGTACTTAAGTGCCCCAAGTACGCGCCATGTGAAAGATGCGCCAATGCGTCAGATAGTTTTTAACCGAAATCGCGGCCGAAAGCTAGCCGAGGGAAGGGAGAAATTCCGGTATTGGAGGTTTCTCGGTTTGACGTCTGAAATAAATAGAACGAGTAATTAAAAGTAATGGAGCTTTTGTACCTTTTTCAGCGTACTCATCTCCATCTCGTTATTAATTTCCCGGAAAGTTTTCCTCGAGCATTGTCGAGCGAAGTTGAGGGCACGAAAAATAAACAAGGAAGACTCTCGAGCGAGAGAGCCGCCGACCAAGAAAGACCAGGGAGCGCGACGAAGCTTCGGATTACGAAACAATCGGGCTTAACAGAAAACTCGTAACCGATCCTGGCTCCGGGGGAGCTTGGCAGCTACTCCGCGCTCGCCGCTCGAATTATTCGGCAAGTCCGAAGTTTTCGGCTTGCCGCCGCCGCGGAATTTTAACGAAACGCTAACTAGGTGCAAAGGGGATTCGATCCTTTCTTTTTTCTCAGAAAATTAAACGCCGAGTCGAGGCGGGGGATTGCGGCCTCGGGCGGTTACGTTATGTTAATGAGCGGATCGCTCGCGGGCTAGTTAACCGGACTGGGATTGTGTGTTGATGTGACGATTAACGTGTGCAGAGTTCCGAGGCGCTGTGTATCAAAATGATAAGTCGACGAAGAGGAGTTCAATATTTTTTATTAAATCAATTCACAATGTTTAAGCGAATTTAAATTAATGGAAAGTGAGGAAAAAACGGTCTATTTTATGCAAATCAATTTCTTTTCATAAAGATGCCATAATGTATTCGCGTTTTTTTGTATGACGTTAAATTCTTTGAAATTCATAACTTTTAAAAATTCAGTTTATCGCAATACAAATCTTTTAGGATGTAGCTCTTGATAAAGTATCTTTATATATAAGGACGTTCCAATTCACCCATCGTCATCCTTAACGAAAGCACCAATCTCCTAAAACAGAATCAAAAATCCATCCCAGCTTCTAATAAAGTCATCAGAAATCTGTTTACCATCCCCGAAATATCCACCGAAAAGCATCTTCCATAAAATCGAGGACCTCCATCGTCCAAGCTCGTCTGGTCAGCAGCGCGTTCCCGAAAACTCGCCAGCCCCGGTAACCCAACCCCGGAACGGCGTGAAACTCCGTCCGGTGAAAAAAAGAGAGAGAAAAAAGAGGCGAGATCGCCTCGCCTGCCAAGAGCGAGTCTCCTCTGCGACGCGCGCGGCGATCTCGGGGGGCCGAAAAGAGGGTCGTTACGAGCGCGCGCACGGCGAGGAAAAGGGGCGGAAAAGGGGGCGGCCTGCGGAAGTAGCGGCGCGCGGCAGGGAGGCCTTTCGACGAGGGATCCTCGGACGCCGGCACGAGCCGAACGGGGGAGGGAAATGGAAGCGCCCGCCGAAAGGGCTCGAGATCTCGATGGCTGTGATGAGAGAAACAAAGTGCGCGGAGAAGGGATCGACGCAGGAAGCTGACGCTCTCGGAAACTTTTTCCTTTTTTGCTCCGAGGAGAGGATGATGTGCTTTGGGAGGGTGCGCGAATGACCAGTTTATGAATTATACCGACTGGGAAGCTTGCCTTTTCTTCATCGCAGCTTTTAGCGAGCTTTCAAGATTGTTGCAAAAATATGTTTGTAAAACGCAAGCGGAGAAAATAAAAAGGCTAATTTGAATAAAGATTAAAGAGTAGAGATCGGGAAAGATTTTAATACCCTTTAACGAGGAAAAAGCGGAAGGTGGACTATCGATTCGCCGGCGCGAACGGCAGCATACTTCCAGAGATAAAAATCCGCAGGGAAGTCGAAACATACGAAGAAATTTCATGATACTTTCCAGGTCTTTTCCGAAAATAGACTAAAAGGCGGCGGACGCAGTTGAAAACAAGGAAAAAAGCTTTAGGAACAAAAGGAAGGCGAAGCCCCGGGCCCGGCGCAGATAGAGTGAGAATGCCGGGAGAAGGAGCGAGACAGATAAACGGAGATAGAGATAAAGCTCTCTCTTTCGAGAGAGGGACGGAGAGCGAGTCTGATCGAGCGGGAAGGCGAGCGCCGCTAGCAGCTGACGAGCGAACGAACGGAGAAATGGAGGGACGCGCGAGGGATCGGACCGCCGCCGGAAAGAGGGATGGAAGCGGCCGAGGGTTCGGTGCGCGGAGGCGGAAAGTAATCGCGACTGTCTCGCTTTCACTCCCCCTCTTCTATCTCTCTCTCTCTCTGTCTATTGCGCAAAAGCCTTCGCGGGGGACAACCTGCGCGCGCGCTGCTCGCCAAGTTTAACAATAACGTCGATCCGCCGTAGAGCCCCAAACTTTTCAACGGAATTTTTCCTTAACGCCTGTATTGTTCGGCTTTTCGGACTCGTTTTGAATAAACGCGTTTTTCAACTTTCTGTATTTCATTAAATAAAGTGCTTTCAAACTTGCTTAACGATTCAATCTTCTAATCCTTTCCGAGCCTTGGTATCTTTGGCTAGAGCGTCTGACTGGAAAGCTGGTTCAATTCAATTTTAAATGGAATGACTTCATTTTAAATGATAATTATTCATTAAATTATGCTGCAGTGTTGGCTCAAAAGCATTTTTAAAGGGGTTTTATGTACTTCCGAGCATGAATAAACTAATCATAGCCAATATTTAGCTTAAAACCGGGCAGGCTTTCATTCGTTTAATTCAATGCGAAAGTAGCGCATAAAAGCAAGGTAAAAGCCTGATTTCCGAAACGTCCGATACGCAGAGAGAGAGAGAGAGGCGAGTTCGTTTCTTACTCTGGCGCCGCAGCTCGGAGTTTCCTCGGCGCATCGGTCAATACTCGGCGGCAGCTCGACTGCAGCTTTGAGCCACGCACGCAGCCCGCTCGAGCCGAAAACGCGCGCGGCCGGCTCTCGGCGGGCTTCTTTGAGCCCTTTGATATAATTCGCTTTTAAATAGAAAATATTCCCTTTCGCGGCCGGAGGCTCGTATAGGCGCGCGCGCGCGCTTTCAAATGCGCGTATTGACAGACAATCGATTTAATGCGCAAGCACTCGCTCCGCCATAAAGTTTTCACGATCGCTACGGGACGGCTTTGAATTATACGACGGCCTGCGCCCAGATTCCGCTTCGGAGCTGGATCGCTCTGCTCTCTTTGTGCGCGCGGCCTCCGCTTCTTTTGCGTCCCGCGCTCGCGTTTACGGCGGCACTACTAGAAAAATCATTAGCTCCTGAAATTGCACTTGCTTATTGATTGGGCTTTAGATCCGGTAAAAGGCGGAGCTCGATCGGCTTTTTCGGCAGACTCTTTTTCACTGATCTGCGAGAGCTTTGGCACGGCAAATTAATTAGTTGAGAAAATAGAGCCGTATTTATAGCTGAAATTTCAGTTCGAGCTGCCAAAGGGGTAAAGGGGGATTAAAAATTTTTGCCTAATGATAAAAGATGATGTGCTTGTTTGTAAAAACTGTTTTTTATCAAGGCACGTTTTCTCGTATGATTACAGATACTGGATTATCGCATCAACAAGAGACAACTTCCGACGGAAACTCTGAGCACAATTCGTCCGGAGATGAAGATTCACAAGTCAGGCTGAGGCTGAAACGAAAACTCCAGCGCAACAGAACATCTTTTTCTAACGAACAGATTGACAGTCTCGAAAAAGGTAGGTTTCACCAAATTTTGTTTTCATTCAGCTTTTTCGCGAATAAAAAGTTTTCTAATTTTTCGCAGTTTTCAATTATAACTTCGGCCCCAGAAAAGTCACGAGAACTCAGTCAGTTTCGAAATCCCGGTAAAATTCCTTAACAAAACTCCTTGCATTAACCGCAAAATTTCCAATAAAAAAGGACGATTTTGAAAATGTTGAAAAGGACGTTTAAAAATATGCTCCGCGCAGCGAACACTCACTCTCGGAGGGAGCAAAGGCCGCGTTAAGTTTCCAAGTTCAATACGCCCGGGAAGAAAAGCAGGCAGGTCGCTCGCCGGGCTAAGCGACATTATAAAAGTGCGCAAATTAGCCGTGGGCGGCCCTCTGTGTGTCCGCCTAAGGGAATAACTGAGCACTTGTTGCGACCTCTGTTTCTCGTTTCAGAATTCGAGCGGACGCATTACCCGGACGTGTTTGCACGGGAACGCCTCGCCGAGAAGATTGGATTGCCTGAGGCACGTATCCAGGTGAGTGTGAATGTGCGGCGTGAATGTGGAGAATTACACACTCCTGGAGGCGAGCGGCTCGGCGTGCAAGGACCGTTATCCCCCTCTTTCTTATAAGACGGATCAGTCCCCGGCTCTCGTTTTCAACTTTAATTGTTCAATTATTGCGTTGGGGGGCTTGGCTGCTCGCTGCTTAGTGGGGAAACTTGCTAAGCGCCAGCGGGAAGTCTGAAAATGATTCATTTTATGCTCGTCACGCCGAATTCAATGTAGCGGAGCGCCAAGTAATTGATGTCTGCTTTTTCTGTCACTGAAACTTTAAACGGACGAAAAGCACGCGACTCCAAGCTAAAACTTACACAAGCTACAAAATATGAAAAGCATCGACGGCCGACCAAGAAAATAAAACAAAAAAAGGGCAATCGTGGAAAGCCGAGTTGAAAATCATCCGGGCGGCGTTCACTCTTTCATCAACGCTCGGCGTCACACCTTAAACGCCGCTCGAAAAGTTACACTCGAGCAGGTCGCGCGCGCGATTTGACGCGTGATAGAGCGCGAAAGAGAAGCGGCGGCGGAGGCGCGCGACAGGAAAGTTTGCGGAGCCGGCGATGCGCGCCTTATCCTTCCCCTCCCGCGCGCGCGCGAGCAGCTCTCGAGTTGCCATTAATTTTTTATGAGTCGACGACGGGGATCCCCGAGCAGCCCCGGCCGAGCTCCGCGACGAACCCGCAAATTGATTTTTCCTAGTCGCTATATCTAGCCGCCCTCCCGCGTTTGTTTCGGGGGCTGGATGGAGCTTTTTTCAATTGCTCGGCGAGAGGACGTTTTTAATAGACCGCGTTTTTTGCTATTTTTATATTCAATGTTGGAATTGAACCTTTTTTTGTAAATATTGATGGTCATTTGATCATTGAAATGTAGGGAGATTTAGATTCGGATTAAAAGTAAAGATGTTTTTGTAACATTATAATAGAAAGTTTATAATAGTTACAATTGCTCTCAGTAATTTAATATAACTGAATCAACAAACTGATAATACAGTGTTTAATGGAGCAATTCAATGCACAAACTAGTAATTGATTTACGTGTTTAAATAAATTTTAGTAACACTAGCTTGTCAAAAACATTTTCAAACATTCCAAACGAGTTATTAGAACATTATTTTGAGAAAATAAAAAAATATACGTAAATTCTGTGATGAAAAGTTAGTTTGAATGTTGAAATGGCTATATATTTAAAAAATGCTCAGAAATAACTACATAAAAATATCACTACTCAAACTCTAAACTTAAATAAAAATAAGCGAAGCAGTACTAAACGCAGCTACTACATTGTGCGAAAAGTAACGCGGCGAGTAGTACAAACCGTATCAAGTCAGACGCGCGGCGGCAAAGCAGCCGTTTCTTTTATTCAAGGAAAAAAAAACCCGTCACCCGGCAAAATTGACATTTTCGTAGCGAAAAAAATAGCACGAGCCGGGTTAAAAAAATAAACTCTCGATCCCGGCGACTCATGCATATGCGGCAGGTAACCCGAAAACTGGAACTCCCGATCCGAAAACAGGCAAATCCTCGGCGCTGGAGGCGCACCTGCGCGCACAGCCGGGCAAAATTGCAAAAGCAATAACAATTTCCGCGCCGACGAGCGAAGGTACAGAGAGAGAGAGGCAAAAAACTAATCAACAAAACCGCGAGGCGAAAACTACTAGTGTACATAAGGGCAGGCTCACCTGAGGGGCCTTCGGCGTCGTCGGTATTATTTTAATTAATATACAGGGGCCACGAGCTAATATGTACGCAGCCTTGTCGGACATTGTTTGGACGTCGCGGTGAGGGAGCGCGAGTCTCCCTCTCCCTCTCTCTCCCTCTCTCTCCCTCTTTCGGTCGCGTGAATCCAGTGGGGAGGGAGGTTTGCGAAGTGGCCGGCCGGCGGGAGGGAAAGTTCGGAGCACGCAGCGTTATGTGGACGTACAAACAGTGCAAGACCATGTTGACGCATGTTTTCAAGCCTCGTTGGCTGGTATTGATCTTGCTAAGTGCAGGAAACCGGGAGCGAGAGCGAGAGAGGGAGAGAGGGCGAAAGAGCGAGAGAGAATGTATATAGAGTGGAACGCGGAGGGTAAACGCAAGCAGAGTGCGCGCGAGCGAGCTACTCTCTGGACTTCCGAGCGCGGACGAACTGCTGCTCCGCACGAGAGAGGAACAAAGGAGCCCGGGAGGGAGGAGCAAGGCAAATGCTGCCGGGGCTGGATTGGGAATATGTCCCCGCGATCTGTTAAATTCCTTTTAAGAAAGTGCACGGGAAACTACTCTGCTTTTACCTTACAATTCATTTCTTTGAAAACTAATTGGCGTTAAAAAGATCGTTATTCTCTCACGAAGTCGATTATGCCTCATTGCCGATATCGTGACACTTGATGAAAAAGCGCGCGTATTAGACAATCCAAAGTGATCGTTGCAGATTTAATAAATTAAGCTTAATAAAAGACACACTGATAGAATTTTTCATTAAATTTTACCAAAAATACGCGTATAAAAATTACGAAACGAATCGTAATCGTGGGATCGTGCGGGATTTTGTTTAATAATACGGCTCCGCGCAGAAGATTTTGCTGTCTCGTAAAATTGACCGATCTCTTGAGCCGTAAATAAGATATAACATGCACAAGTTTCAAAATAATATACTTCAGGTATTAACCTTAAGTATATTAATTTAAACATGTAATTAAAAATAAAAATTAA
>JAWWEM010000030.1:1379837-1395138 GCA_035582935.1 Ormyrus thymus | reverse complement strand
TAAACTATTATTAATTTAAATTTCTATTTTAGAGGTCATTTAAAACCATGACAACGATGGGTATAGAACCCCCTTAAGAGCGTTTCGAAGTATGCGGCTTTTTCAACGCATTACGCTTTTGATAGATGGGTCGATGCAGTGCGCGATTAAATTATAATTTCTATTATTTTAAGAAAATCGGCAAGTAGAATTTTCAATTTCACCTGATATTTGCATTAAATTATCGGCGTCGGCGAAAGCGGATGAAAATTTTATAATTGCTCGGCCCAGTTGTAATGATTCAAATGATTCGCTGACCTTTTTATAGGGTAAATTAATGAATATTTGGTTATTCGATCATGCGAATGGAAATATCGGTATGAAGTGCAATCTACTTAAAAAGGGGCCTTTTGGAGTAAATATTATTGAATTCAGTTTTATTTATTTAAATTTCATATAATTGCATTACGTTAAATCCTGAAAACTCACGCAGCCATCCCTTGTAAGCTCGTTTATTCAGGGCACAACAGTGAAATAATCCAAGACACACGTATAAACAAATGCGCAAAAAATGTTTCGAGGTAATTCTCTTTTGCAGCTAAACAGATAAGAAACGGATAAGCGAAAATTACCTCGAAAGATTTGATTTAAACAAAGATAACATTTTCGTGTTTCCGTAAAAATACTCGGTCAGAATAAATCGCTGTTATTAACTACATTGTAATCCAGTATCTTTAAAAGCAGTCATTGTAATAAATATAAATGATGAATTCAATAATAAGCATAAACATAAACAGGTAATTTGTCGTTTTATGCAGCCAATAAGTAATCACGAACAATATCGTTGTGTTTATATCGATAAATAAATGAGAAAAAAATGCCCGTGTAAACGCAAAGCTGTCCCACCTCCCACCACAGGTCTGTAAGAGCCGGTGAACGTAAACGATATTCTTTGTTGCCGACACGCTTGAACTCGATATCGCAAAACTTGCCACGGAAGCACAAGAGATAATGCTTTTTGTTTAGATGAACGATCGAAGCAGACGTGCGAGGAGTCTCGAATTATAATAAACTTTCCAGTCGTATACATAATAATAAAGAATGTAAAATAAGAGATATAAAGGTATATAAAAAAAAGAAAGTCTGACCGCGAGGCACACAAAAACGCAAAGCAGAGCGGAAAGCAAGAAGCAGAGAGAAGGATCTCGCAGCCGAACGTTTATACGCCCTCTCTCTCTCTCTTTCCCTCGACGGCGAAAGGGAGGAATTCCGCTTCGGGCTTCAAGACGTATACTTATATAGTTTTAAGCTCGACAGAGAAGGCGCGCCGTTCGCGTTTGCGCGCACGTCTCGTTAAGCGTGATAATTAGAAAGGGCTTTCCGCGGGGCCGCGCTCTCATTATGTAAATTATTATTCAAGGCGGTTCTCGCGCCGAGCAGGCAGGCAGGCAGGCAGGCACGTTTATTCGCATATTGCTTCTTCTTATTCGGCTTCGATTCCCTCTCGGCGCCGAGGGATATGATTTTTCGCGCCCTGCGCTTTTCACCGCTGGAGCTTCATTGTTTCGTCGACGATGAAAAGGCGATTATTTGCGGCTTGATTTAACGGCGGGCTCGACGACTCGCGCGCCAGCCCTCTTCGGGCAGCAGCAAAGTGCGAAGTATTGTAATCTGTATATATACAATAGAAATTGTGATCGATTTTACGAAATGCGACTGTTTCTTTTCTCATGTGTTCAGTATGATTCGTTACGTTGAATATTTTATTATAGAAAATGAGTACGATATTTATATGGATTCGAATTTTTATTTTATTTCTGAATTTCGCTTTCTTACACAGAGGTTTTGTACATATTGTGCAATGTCAGTCATCGGGAGAATTGTTCGAGGCGGCGTAATAACATTTATTTAACTGCGCGATCACATTATATGTCACGCTAAGCTGGGACGTTCAACGACGCGACGTTCTGATACCCCCCCGTCATTGTGTGTAATAGCGATTAATAAATGAAATCCATCGTGTACAAGTATAAGCAACTGATTAACGAGAATATAATATATATAATTATATCGCGGCAGTAATCCAATGTAAGTGTTGTGAATAATGAGAATAATATTGTTGCTGTGATTACCTCTTAAGATTGTAAGTAGTAGTCATTAGAGGAAAAGCAAAAAAAAACCATTGTTAGGTGTCACATTGTCTTGATTCAATAAATGTTATTTCATTTTAAACGGCGACGATTACATTCCACGAAAAAGCAGAGAAAATACGTGCACAAGTGTGCGTGCGTGCGTGTTTGATGTGTGTGCGTGCACATGTTCGGCAAATCGCAAAATCATTGTAATAACCTACGCTAAGTTGAATGAGGAGGCGAAAATTGGGATTGAAATAAACGTTATTGGAATTTTCTCACAGATAATATCAATGTCTTTCTTTTCATTTATCATCAAATGTGCAATCAAACTAATTATATAACCATATTAGTTAGTTCTTAAAATGATAAATTAAATTTTATTCAAAAACGTATGTAAAATTTTTATTGAATTTTACAAATTTAT
Organism: Ormyrus thymus; assembly: GCA_035582935.1. Taxonomy (NCBI): domain Eukaryota; kingdom Metazoa; phylum Arthropoda; class Insecta; order Hymenoptera; family Ormyridae; genus Ormyrus; species Ormyrus thymus. Next base: position 1,392,600 of record JAWWEM010000030.1, on the reverse strand, counting down.
CATAATACATAACTTTCCTAACTTAAGATTTTCGTTACTATTATTATAAAAATTTTACATTTCATTTTTTACAAAAATATGATAATTCAAATATTTTTCATTTTTGATGAAAAAGAATCAATCCTTAGTTTTTTTTTTTTTTTTACGAAATTATACTTATTAATTTTTTTAATGTTTGTTATTATAATATTACTAGAAACCTAATATTCAAAACAAAAAATACTTTTTATTTCAAAAAATATAGTGTAATCAGACTTAATTTTAGTTATTGCTTCATTTAAACTATAGCTTTACAAAAATATTTGCATATATATTTAAAATATAGCTTTTGTAAGAGCTTATTAGTAATTAATATTCAACTTTAAACCTTTATAAAAATTATCAAATCTTAATTTATTTTCAAAGTTTTATAATCTTAATGTAAATGAAAAAATATAGGATTCATTAATGTAATATGGCAGTCCTCTTTAGTTATTTTGGGGTAAAGTTTTTTAGAGATATAATTACGTTTGGTGTATACGTAGAAATCCTTATCATTTGTCAATAATATTATCCCAGTCAAAAAGATGTCGTAACAGCCTTAGTACGTGTAATAATTTCATAGTTTGTGATTAAGAGCGAGTTTGTTCTTTGGTATTTTTCATAGTCATGTTATTATATTGTTGTGTAACTCCTTCGATTATATGATCTAAATCTATTTCTTCGTCTTCCCAAAAGTGGTGCGCGATCATTGTGTGTGACTAAACTTGGGGTTGGTGGCGGGAATGGTGCCCGGTTCCAGTTAGTTGCGCATTGTTTGTATAAACCCAAAATGACGAGGAAAGCCCAAAAGGCAGTGAGTAAAACATCTAAAAAAAAACCATTATTATTTCAATTTAGATTAATATGAGAAATATTTAAAAGTATTTTTTGTTCACCTTTGTCTTGATATGGTGGTTCAATAATGGCAGAACTAAAGTTAGAAACAGTGGAACGTCTGATTCCGTTAATCATGATATATTTAAGAGATGATCCACTGTAGTAGTCAATAGAGAGAACAGTCGTATAAGCGCCAAGTATAGTAAAGCACAAAATATTACTGACAAGAGGAACCACACTAAATATTAACATGGCAAGTATCACAAATGTAGAAAAAAGTAACCAATAGTATGTATCAACTTCTAAGTACAGTACACCAACTGAAACAAAACATTTCAACAAACATTAATATAATAACTTCTTTAATTAGAAACGAATTTTCATAAAAATTGATAATAAGCTTTGTCTGAAAAAAATTCTAACAATCTGCCTATCGTTATTCAAGATAAAATATATTGCCAAAAAGGGAGGAAAATAAAGGCGATCAATCGATATATTGGTCGACAGATTGATAATACTTTACGTAACATAAAATCTCCCAACGCGGCGCAGCTAAAGCACGTAATCTAAATAGGTTCCGCACTAAATAAATACAGGGGCACAATTAGGTAAATGTGAATCTTCTCCGAGCTGGTTGGAGCGAGATCGTTTCATGAGACTCTGTGCCTTCTTTTTTTCATCGGCAGTCTTCTCCACACGTACACACATACGAAGGGGGATGAAAGTGGAGTTTTGCTCGGCGCGAGGGTGGCTGTAAACGAGGGAGGGAGGGAGAGAGAGAACAGAGCGACGTTATGGTGAGAAAGGCAGGAGAGGCACGCGGGGGATTCGGCGAGCGAAGTTTCCACATGAGCGAACAACATTGATAGAAGCTACGGGGGGACCACTACTGACTGTATGTGAGCGAGCTTCATCCCTTCGCCAAACTTGGATACTAACTTCGGGGTTGCGTAAAGGCTACCGTTCTCTCTCCCTCTTTCTCTCTCGCTCCACGGATTCAGCCACATTTTAAGCTGGCTTTCATTATTTTCCTATAATTTGCAACAGCCTCTCTTACTCTCTCGGTTTCGTTCTCTTTCAATTTGGCTGTGCAAAAGACAGTCACTAATTCACAAGTATTTCCTTAAAGGCAGCCACTAATTCACAAGTATTTCCTTACGGGAATAGGACCTTCTTTTTTCACGATATGTATTATTTCAAGTTTAGTTACGATCATTGTACCTGGTACGAAGAAGTAGAAGATGAAAAAGGAAAATGAGCCGAGTGTTAATCCTGACAAGATTAAAGATGGAATTGGGCTAGTTAAGCTCAACCATAAAAGTAACCAGATTAAACTTGTCGTTACAGCAAAAAACATGGCCATCAAGATGATACCTAAAACATAATTTTGTAGGATCACTTTTTATGCTCACATAATTTTTTTTTCGGGTATTATATTTTACCAGTAAACTCAAAACTTCCAATAAGTGATCCTACTATATAACCAATATATCCTCCAATTACCATTCCTATAAGAAACATCGATATTTTGAAATAGTGTTGACCTCGCATGGAAACAAGCAATCCCAAAAAGAACGTCAGCGCGCAAAGAACTTTCGAAAAAGAGGTCGCTGAAAAGAAAACAAATTAATCGTTAGAAATATTAAGAATAAGTAATAAATGGCTAAAAAATAGCCAGGATATATTTAGCTTGAAATTCTAGTGGGCTTCATACTTAGCATTGTGCAGGAACTGGACCATGAAGAAGGGTCGCAACCGTATGAAACGATCGGAACGTAGGCGGAAGAATGATTAGCGAAATGCGCTACCATCCCGTAAACGGATCCGGTTCCGGCGTACAAGCTATATACACGTCTCATTGCAGATCCGAACAAGGACGCTGGAATCTGGAGAAAAATTAAATTTTTAATTGTTATTTGAAATTTGTTACATAAAGTAATAAATAAAAACAAAAACTTCTAAACTTTTATGTTAATTTTTATTAAAATTGCTGAAAAAAATTAATTTTTTAAGTATTCGTATTTATTTTATCAGCAAATTTTTTTTATTATTAAAATTTTTTACTAATAAATTTATTGAAGTGTATGAACGATGTAAAGTTGATTTTTTAAAAATTGGTGCATAATTTCAAAAGTATATTAAATACTTACGAGATCAGCATTTTTCAGCACGTCTCGGACCGTTAGCATGTTGGCTATAGCAGCAAAGTAAGTTTTATTGGTGAAATCTTGTTCCGGCATAAACATGCGATACGCATCGTGTTGCAAAGGAACCTTTTCACAAGGAACTTCTTTATTTCTGATTTTCGGAGCGGCAGCAGGTTGTGCGTCTACCGTCAATGTTGCATTATCATAAGTCAGTTTTTGAAATGGTGACATTTTAATACTAAATTCCATGTTACAACCGCCTGGATAGGGAACTGAAAAAAAAATAGATAAATATTAAATATATAGTTTTCAATTTCAATTGTTTGTAAAATCTAATTTCATTTTCGTTTGCATTGGGAACTAGTGCACTTCTATGAGTCTAATTAATTAATCTCATGTAAACCCTAAAGTCATTCATTTTGCAGTTTTAAATCTTGCAGATAGTATATTTTCATTAAACGCGAAAAACATTATAAAACAGTATTAAAATTAATGTCAGTAAAAACCCGTAATTAAAGAGATTGGGTAGTCCTTTTTTAATTTTACATAAAAAATATGTATTTTAAAAAATTTGGATTAAAAGTAATATAATGTTATAAGTAATTCGCGTATTCTTGTATTTCATCAGATTTAAATTCGACAAATTTCAAACTCAAAGTGTATAAATAAGTGTGAACATTTTTTCTATTTTATCATTTATATTACGATATTTATCATTTCAACCACTAAAAAATTGAGTTATAGAGCCTATAGTTTTTCCATAGTTTTCTTTTTAGATTTTAAACGAATGCTACTAAATGTATACTATTGCAACGTGATGCTACCGCGTTACTTGATTTTTTTTAAATTGTTGAATATTATAATTATTAAAAAATATTATAAATTGTGTAAAACTTGTTTCAAATTGTTTAAAAAAATTAATTAATTTATTATAATTTTTATACAGTTCAGTGAAACCATTGAACTCTTATTTACTTTATTGAAATTTAAACCGACATCAGCGTATTTAAATAAAAATATTTAATTTTATTTAATTAGGAAGTAAATTTTCACTTTGTAAATAAAAGTAATAAAAATATATTCTTGATTGAAGCAAACGGTGTTGTTGCTGTGATATCAAGAATAAAAAAAAATGTCAAATTTTTTATCTTCGATTGCTGACGTTTCGATTTTTTTTACTATAATCATTTATAAGACAAAATGACTAGGTATAGTTATTAAATCAATAATGTAGTTTAACCGATAGTTGTGGTAATTTTTGAAAAGGGTTATCCTAAGAGTAATTATAATAACGGCAATCAAAGATAAAATATTCAACCCTTATTTTTTTATCTTTCACACCACAACGATATCATGGTTTGTTTCTATCGAGAATTTGAGATTAATGAAGTTGTTGTTCGCTTACGAACTAATTTAAAATAAATAGGCACCAATCTTCTAAAATATTATAACTTTTAGCTTTATACTTATTACTTTTGTTTTCTCGTGAAAAATTCTAAAACTAGATCAAAAATTGCTTTGGAAAAGTGGTATCAAATGGTTATCATTTGATAATTAAACTTTCAATTTTGATAAAATAATCAAAATACATTGAAAATAACATGTTTCAACTAATTAAGCTAACTGCTTAATAGCAATATTTGTTAAGTGTTACTTATTAAATATAAGAATAAATTCAGAGTAAAATTGTTTAATTTAATAAAAATGAATAAATAACTACTAAGCAATAACTATTCTTAAATTAATTTAAAATGATGAAATATTTTCCACTTATTAGAATAAACTAGCTACTGATGAATTTAAAATAGAAATACTTATTTGGCTTGAATTAAGGGCTCAAAAATTAAACATGACAAACACCTATATTAATATCTATTATTTAAAATTTTTATTCATAAATTAAATTTTAACTAAAGTTTAGATATGAGTTAAATAGTATGAAAATGACTGATATAAAAACTATATTCTTGAAATTAATGTAAACAAAAAAGTCTATTTTATATGCTGTTAAAAATAAGCAACTCAAACTCTAATTAAAGTTGAAGTTTATATTTTATATAATTTTTCAGCTAACATATTATATTGGTCTAAATTAAGTAGACTCACCTTGTTCTGCATAAGCAACGACAGCAATGAGGCCGTCGACTGTTACTGCATTTTCGTTAGATAGATATACTATGGGGTTAATAGCACCATCAATCTCAGAAGGTTCGATAAGTCCTATATTTGTACCAGTTACACTATTTCCAGGGGCTCTGTTTAGAACATTCTTATCGTATGACATTGTTACATTATAAATATAAGTATGTACTTGAATAACAATAAAAGAAACTTGATTAGGTATATCGACAACATTTATTGCAAAATTAGCATTTCCACCAATAGATATCAATTGTGTAAATGCTTGATCTTCTGGACTCGATGTATTGTATTTGCTCAAAGAAATATTTGTCGTATCTCCATCTGTAAAGAAAATGAAAGAAAACTGAAAAAATTTGAATACTCTCAATATTTGACATATTCTTTGCCAAAGCGATGTTTAAAAATACTTTATAAAGTATATTAACAATAAAATAAATGTGAAGGACGTTTAGGTTACTTATTGTTCTATTCATTTATAACATTATTATACAAAAAATTTATACGTCATTTATTTTTTGTGATTAAGAAGATCAACAACGTCTAATTGAATTAATTGATTGCTGCAGAAACGTAAACAAAACAAACGCCAATCATTTTAGAGGTTAGGTTTACCTAATACTGGTAAGATCGTCGGTGAAAGTTCCAATGCTATACAGCTTACGAAATAGCTAAAAGTGAAAATGTAAAAAACATTGACACTAAATCGAACCATTTTAACTTTCGTTTGTACAAGAGACTGGTTTTCTTGAAACTAATCCATTAGTAACGATAAACTATGCTGCAAAACTAAATTGGTCATGCGCTCCGTCTGATATAGCGCGAGCAAGAGAGAGGACGATCAACAGCTTTCTTCCGTCATGTGAGATTACAGAAGACAAAGCAAGTGAAGTGAGCAACTTGAAGCGAAAATTCACGATTGTAGGTTGAAAAAAGAATGCTCTTTTTTCTGATTGAAAACAGCAACGCATTGCAGCATTTAGGCATGCAACAAGTTCGATGCATGAATTTAAATAAATTTACGAATTTATTTAAAGTATTAATTCAGATAAATATTTTATCGAGTTATTTCAGAAATAATATGTATAATTTAAACTTTTTAGTTAATAGGTAAAGTTTCAATAAAAAATTGAAAACAAAGTTTATAAGTGAAGAAAATAAAATAATTATTATAATTAATAACATTTCAATTGATGTTTAAAAAAATATTTTAATTGCATAAAAAAATTATTGCAATTAAAATCGATAAAACTGTAAGTTTTAGAACAGTAGAATTTATTTAATATTTTTGCGTTTTATACCATATTATTTATATATCTTTTTTATAAAAAAATTAATTCGAAGTTTATATATATAGTTTATTAAAATTTGAAAAGCGCTAAACGGAATTAAGTTTTCTTTACGGTATGCCGCTTAAAAACTCGTATGATTCGTGCAGTAAATCCTGCGAAGTAAATCTTTCCAATTAATTAATAGGTAATAACTAATAATGAAGTGTAAAAGTGGGCCATCGCTATATGTATATTAGGCATCTTGGCGAGCCCGGAGAAAATTGGACTTCTTATCATGAAGTTTCAACTAAATAAAGCACGCAACATAATATTGCTTTAAATGTTCATGAAATCACAAGCTTATCTAAATTTCAAAAAGAAAACTGAATTTTTATTTGGTAAAAGGCGTTATAGAAATTCCTTCAATGCGCAAAGTAAACGCGACTATAAAAATTATTAAATTTGTTGGAAAAATCTATGAAAATAACTATAAGTAAAAGAGAATAATTTTTGACAATATAATGTATACCGTCAATTAAATATTACATATTTGATTTCATTGCAAAATATAATATTCTAATTAAAGTCTCTCGACTACCGTAGAAAGACAAACAATTTTCATCGGGAAATCTGTTGACCCTAATGCTGAATACCCTTCTTTCTCAATGGTTGTTTCCGCTTCTAAAGAAGCTCATCGGGCAGTAATAAAAAGCCATGACGGGTAGGAATATCCATCTCCTACAGTGGAATAGCCCACTTACAGTAATTCAAAAGCAAACTTTTTATAAGTGTGCATCATATCATACGTAATTATTTTACCGCTAAACTAATATCGTAACATGAATTCTAAATTTGCAACTTTTTTTTTAATTCTGAGAATTGTATAATGAAATTCAAAATCTGACTACTTTGCTGTTATTGAATTCTTGCTTTAATCAAAATTGTTTTACAATGTCTTACAGTAATACAAACAACAATATGTGGTTATATAACAAGCTCGGAAGCTGCCTTTGTAATTGCACGGAAATTTATGTAATGCATTCATGTTCTACTATATCAATCGATTAATAATCGGATATGTAATAACTAAAGTAAGATAAGAGTAAGGTGCGAGTGTGAGCTGAAAAGATGCGAAAGCGAAATTCCCCCATGCAGCAGAGAAGTCCATCTGCAAACAACAACAAGAGCGTTATCCGAGAATTTCGGCCGATACCGCGAAGGAGCGCTTAGTCAGCCTCCTCAGCGGGCGCCGGAGAAGTCCGCGCTCGGGAATTCCCTCTCGCGCGACAAAGCGTCCGGGCCGCACACACTCCCACACGGCCGCGGCGATGCAGCTAAGAGCAAGCAGGGACATGCAAGTCGTGCGTGCAGCGCAGCCTCCAGTACCGTAGTAGCTCTAGAGCGAGCGAGCGCGCCTCGGTCCCGGGAGCGAGAAAGAGAAGGAGAGCGCCGCTGAGCGCGCGGCCGCAGCGACTGTGGTTCAGGGAGCTCGCGCCTAGCGTCGCCCCAGTCGGCCCAGGCCAAGATGGCCACGCTCCGATCAATGAAACTCTCGAGTAAATCGCGTAGTAAAACACGCTGACGGGGTGTCGAAAATAAGCCGTCTCGCGCGCTGAGTCCCCGTCACGGGCGCGCTGTCCGCCGGCACCAGGGCCGCGAAGTCAATGGGCCATGGGCAAGGACCAGGAGCTGCTCGAGGCAGCCAGGAACGGCAACGTAGCCGTCGTCGAGAAGATCCTCGGCCAGCGCGCGAAGAGGAGTGGTCCCTTGGCAAGGTGGGTGTCGACACCCGCGCGCGCCTCTCCCTCGCGGCTCGCAAGTGTCTGTTTTGACAGCTCGATCCGCCGACGACGCTGACTCCTGGAGCCCGCCGACTCGCGGCCTAATAAACTGACACACTGCGGCGAGGGCGAGACTGCCTGCTTTTCTTTCTGCTTCTCTTTTGCGCATGTGTGCGTGCCTGTGTGCGTAAGATCCGAGTGCGTGTGTGGGCGTTTTTCTGCTTGGGCAATCTGCGGATTTCCGTGAATTATTCATCCGATCGCGCGTTTCGCAGCCGCCGATTTCGCTCATCGAGGCTAAGAGCTTTTTTTAGGCTTGCCAAGACGCTCGGGATCGCTTTATTGAGGTTAGAGTCGCGGCTGCCAGCGCGTGTGGAGAAAGAGAGCACTGAGCCTTATCAGTGCGCTACAATTTTCCGGACGTTGTTTTTTCATTCTTATTGATTGCAAGTTCAATTTCCTCGAGAGCCGTTTAGCGTTCGCGTTATTTATTTAAACATTCATCTCGACCGCAATAACTCTCGTTTAGAAAGTGTGCTCCGCAGCAGAATTAGCCTTTTTGTAGGCTGCTTTTTAAATTCAGATTTTGACTTTCTCGATTTCGTCTACCCTCGTTTACATAAATTAGAGCGGTCTCGATATTAAATTACCAGAAAGGCTCCCTGCCGCTTCTTGCGATTTCATGTAAATTTCGAAGAATTCCGTATGCGGAAGAAGAGCGGTCCAAGTGCATTATCCGCATCGGGCAGAGCTGGCGACTCGGGTTATTCGCAGGAGGCATTATTCGATATCGAGGTCAATAAAGCACATATTTTAACGGCTATCGAGGTCGAGCTCTTACTCTTCCTCGTTCCGAGTGTGGGTCAACGCACGTCCGTCGTCGTTTTCCTCGGCGCGAGCGGTGCCGCCGCTTTTCTTCGCAGCTCTCTGTCTCTGTCTCTCTGTCTCTCTCGCTCTCCGCCAAGGAGGAGCGAGCGATCGATCGCCGGCCGCGCGTATCCTTTTCCGATTCAAGCCGCCACTTTCCCTCGTGGGAGGAGGGCGCGCGAGGTATAATCCTGGCTTGCCACCCCCCGCTTGCACCTTGTAGGTGGATGCCGCCGCCGCCGCTACCGCTCTTTTTCTTGCACTTCCGAGAGCGCGACTTCCTAGGGCCTGCTGACTGCTGAGTGACTTACTTTATAATCTTGAGAGATCCGTCACCTTTTTTCTCTTGGCGTTTTCACGAGCCTTTTATTTCGAGAGCGGCTATTGTCTGTATAAGAGAGCTGTTTTAAGTAATGTTTCGTAGTTTTAAGTCAAATTAAAAAAGTAATACTCTATTTATATTAAGATGCATATTTATTTTTTAGAAACCTTTATATTATTTTTCAGAAATAACTATAAAGGATATTATGTATATTTTTGAAACTTTTAGGTAATAGGATAATTAATAATAAGCTATGCAATATAGGCGCAGAATATTCAAATATTTCAATGTACCGGTCATCTCGAAGCAAGTTTTTCTATAGGCTTTGGCAGAGCTGATAAATTGAAATTGTGAGGTATTGAACGTAAAGGTATAGAAAATATAATGTGGATGGATATACATGCTACGCCAATAGACTGCGTGGAAAATACCATTATTAAAATGAGAGCCCACGTTTAAGCAACTACTTTTAACAATGCAAATCAATAATTTCTTAAGAAAAACGTCTTTAGCCATTCATGTTAATGTGTGTGGTCTTTTTATGAAAACGTAAATGGGATTAGTCAGAAGTTATAATATGAATCACGATCGTGACCTTAAGATCAATAGAAAACTACATTTATATTTAGACTAAAATTCAATTGTGTACTCGTACTCTAACGGAAACTTTTTCAAATTTTTGTATTTTTTATTTTCAAATGCACGAAGAGCGATGTTCGATTTAGAAGCTCGTTTTGTGTTTCGAAACTAAGCGTGACATCTGTCTGTCTTCGCTTTTTTTAATACGTTAGATTTATATTTTTAAACCAGTCGAGTATCTTATTTAGCGATTGAAAACTCATATGCGAGGCGAACTGAATCGAAAAGTTGAACAACGTTGCTATATATATCACATTTTTCATAGAAACAGTTTTAGCAAACGTTAAAAAAGCTTAAAAGACTACCAATGTTCTTCAACATTTTTTAAAATAAGAAGCACAATGTTTATACATGCTGCAAATCAATATACTTTATGAGTTATATGCCACCCTTTTGTTACAAGTTTATTTCTAATTTACACTAAAATCTGAATCATTAATTCTGAATGAATTCGAGTTAATTGTTTGCATCATTTTTTTCTATACGATATGCAAAGTAATAAGAGATACGAAGAATCTTCTTGATATATCAGATTTAAACTACGTAAATTAATTTAGTATTTAAATATTTGTATGAAGTAGTGCAAGTAGGAAGTATTTATAGCTCGTGATTCATGCAGTACATACTTCGTGTATTTATATTTTTTCTCTCTTTGAAGTATCTAAAGATAAATTTTATCAGACGACAGAAATTTTTTCCCTAATTTTTCTTAAAACTCAGATAAATAAAACTTAGATTAAGGAAAAATTCATAAATTATAGATAAGATTCTATAATTTTAATATATTTTTATTTTTGTGCTTTGAAAAATATTTGTTATCAGCAATAGATTAAAATTTCTTCTAAAAGATATTTAGGTTGTAAAAGAAGAGTGAGAAACGTTTTCTCATAATTTTTATGAAATTTTAATAATTCTACATCATTTTTAAGTCTTTTTTCATAATGCTTCAAAATGTGCGATGAAAAATTAAGAAAATGCAAAGTGCATTACGGTAAGAATAATAGGTTTTCTCGATAGATACATGTATATATAACAAAGTAAATATATAACCGAAGAGTCCGTTATGGCACAGTCCATTAATTGTCGTTCAACGACTCCCGACGAGGGATTAGCGCGCGATGTTATCAAGCTGTTGACCCTGCTGTGAAATCAATAAAATAAAGTCCCCACGGCCTGCTTGTGCCCTAATGCGCGACCGCCTAGTGTTCTACTTTGACTTAAGAAACTACATCAGGAAAAGATTCCGAAAGGAAACAGTTCTTTTCTGCGTGAGTATCCTCGAGTTATCTTCTAAGAATTATTCAAAAGCACTGTTTTGCCTTTGCTACTGATTCATACGTGACGTTCTTTTTTTAATCAGCGTAGATAAAATGTTTGTGTTAAAGTGTAATTGAAATCAGTAACACTTATCTATTAGAATCACTATTTTTTGATGAAACTTAAAAATTTTAAAGGCATTTAAACATTATAATGCAATCTAAAAACATTATAATAATCTAAAACAATTATGTAAAATAATTATTTAAATCAATACTAATGAGACTTATGTTTTTTTACTAAATCACCAATAAAAATTGAACTTTTCTTTTTCAGAAAACTAAGCACTTTACAAATAGAGAATTGGCAACAGTATAGCGTATCAACAATTCCTAATTTATTGTGAGTGCCGTTAACTGGCAGTATCCATGAAATACTTTTCCCATAATTTATCGATACTTCCGCCAAAAAGTTTTATCCAACTATAATGTTCATAATTTAACCATTTGAGAATCTCATTTTAAAGCACTGTTATAATAAATCAGCTGACATTTGACCTACAATTATTTTCAGTCTCTTCAATCTGTTTCCGAAAATCGTTGCAGAATCCGCGTCAGTAAACTCCCTCCTTCAACATTGATCCGACAAAAGAATTTAAAAATCTTTCGCAATCCCTCGTAATTGCTCCAGTTTTCGTTAATTGAGTAAGTTGTACGAAACACTTGAACACGAGGAAGGCGAGAGCTCGCGCCGCCGAGCAGCATAGTAACAGCGTTTACTCGATATGAAAATAGGCTTTTATCAATCACCAATAATCGCGCCTCTCTCTCTCGCCGTCTGCTCGTGCTCCCGCTGCATGGTGCACGCACACAAACGAGTCGGTCGTGCTGATTGATCTAATAACTGTGATTTCAAACGTGGACGTGACTCACGCCCGCACTTACACAGAGGCGCGCGCGTAATGAATGCGCCCGGGCCGTGATAATCGTGGATTGACTCACGAGTTTCGCGGCCCATAAAATCGTCGTTGATTTCCTGCTGAGCGCTTATCGTGCGCACTTGCGTTGCTTTTTCTCTCTGCGTTTCTTATTCGCGCGCGCACGTAGCGCCGAATGCGCGTGAGTGCGCATGTTCAGTTTCATACAGGCTTGATTAATACTTTTATAGTTCCTGCCTTTTGTCCGCTGCGATCTTTTGTATCATGACATTGTCATTCCTTTTGTGCCTGCTTCCTCATTAGCCATCATTTAGTAATGTAACGATTGATTAACACTTACATTTTTAATTAAATCGTAAAATTTTCTGTTAACTTATTTTGCGTTAAATAATATTTGAAAACTATATAAATAGTAGCATCGTACAGTTTTGCAAATCTTAGATCTCGCTTTCTTTTTGATTGTAAACACCCCACGTAAAAATAATTTATATCATTTTTACCAAGATTTTATAATTTTATTTTTAAATTTTGTAAAATTTTGATTC
>JAWWEM010000030.1:1346706-1365650 GCA_035582935.1 Ormyrus thymus | reverse complement strand
ATATAGTTCTATTAAATTTTGGTGCAAATTATAGTAATTTTTCAGGATAGTGCGAGTTTGTCCTTCGATTACAATAGACTATACTAATTTTTAATCAGGTATTTCTCTCCGTGTGTGAATATAAAAATTTACAATTTTGTTAATCTGTGACTGCATTACCAAAAAAAATAGTAAAATTTCTTTTAAGGATTTGGAAATTTTTCTATATAATTTTTCTCCGTGTACAGTAAAATTATAACAATTTTTATAATAACGTTACCTTAAAGATAAACTGTGACTGAAAACTGACATCACCGAGCTGTTCTCGAAACATCTTCCGCCCGCTGATGAAAAACTGGCAAACCACTACAGGCTGTCCAGCGCGTTAGCTCGTCAGTCGATTGTCCTCGCGTGTAACTTAGCCGCGTGTAATGCAGAATTCGCGGCGCATGTAGCGCCACAGAGGGGCCGCGTACAAACGACTGGTAAAGCAGGGAAATGTCGTTAGACGGAAGCGGCGCGCAGGGAAGCTGTTGATGGAAAACCGGGCCGAGCTGCAGGACAGATAGAGATTCGCGCGGGAGCGAATGCATACAGAGGAAGCGGCGTACGAGACGAAACAAGGCGAGAGCGGGAGAGCGCGAGAGAGAGAGAGAGCCGTTGCGTAATCACGTCGAGCCGATATTACGTCGAAGCGGCGGCTGGGATATACCGCGCGCGCGGTAGGCTTTGCGCCCCCTGCGTAGTTAGCTCGCTTGTATTGGCCCGATCCCGGAGCTATGCTCATTTGCGAGCGAGCGCGCGCCGCTTCCCGATCACGGCAATCGTATTAACCGAATCTACATCCGTATCCGACGTTCCAGGATCTCTGCTCAGCAGCGGGAGAGAGCCGCCTCTATGTGCAGCTTCCGCGCGTAGCTCTTTCGGGCTGCCCGCCTGCTGCATGCGCCGTCCCGCGCCGAAGAGCCCCGTTCGCCGTTATGGGTATTGGCTTTGCTCCCCGCCTCCCCCCCCCCCTCCGAACCTCTATCGGCCGCTCTTTAAACAAGCCTTTTTGCCCTGCTTTTTGGCACTTTATTAAAGAAGGACGCCTGGAGAGTGGCTGAATTGATTTTGTTTCTCGGGACTAGCTGATTCTTTTACTTCGGACATTGTGAAGTATTTGTTAATCTAAAAATAGACTTGCTTTTACGTAAATTGAATTAAGATCCTCTTCGTTTTTATGATGTTAATTAAATTGAAGTGAATTTTTGTCCGTCTTTTTCAAAAACATAAACAATGATTTTCAATTAAAAGAAGTACACATTGTTATTAGTTTAACAATTCAAATAATAATTATACTGATCCCCGAAAAAATAAAAGCAGAGATTCAAGGCTTTCCACGAAAAGAGCGATGGATTACATGATACACTTTAATCAAAGAAAAGCATTTTTACTGTCCGGCATTTCGAACCATCGCGTGTCACATGCTAGCCTCTGCCAGCACTTTAATATTCGTAACAAAAGCATCAAATTAGAGCAGAAATTCTGTCCAATTTGAAAAACGAAATATTTTTAATGAAAGCCTGCATCTTAAAAAAAAGCACGTCACCGTCCTCTCTTCGCCGACAGCACGTTGATCGAAATGCAAATTTCGAAAGGCACGCAGCTGGTCCTAAACATTGTCCGGGCTCGCACGCACGCAGCACAGCCGCACTCTCCTCGAGCGGGAGCGCGGACTGCGCAGCTCGCGGGCTTCATTATGAAAACTCATCCGTGCGCAGGGCTCGGCGCGCTCGAATCCGCGTTTAAAAGTACGCTTCCGCGGCGCCTGCAAATCCGATCATCGAATAATATCGGACCTGGCGCGGCCCGACTCGATGGTGCGTGGCACTTAACATCGCGGTGACGGGCCATACGGCACGGGTAATCCCCCCGGTAAGCCTTTAAAATAATCTGGCCGCCGCTCGCGAGAGAGACGGAGAGAGAGCAGCGAATCGAAATTGCAGTTGTAATCGTCGGTATACGAACGGGCGGCGGATTTTTTAGCGCTTCTATCTGTATCGTTCGGGCTAATCGCTTTAACAATGCCTCGCTTATAATGCGATCGGCGAGCGCGAGCCGTGTTTTGATACGCGATACGCCGCCGTGTATTATGCGCCCGAGCGCCGTGCGCCAGTTTATTTCTCTTTCCGGCAAATTGGAAAACGCGAAATTGCCCCCCACCGCGGCACCGGCCCACGCGGATGTCCGACCGCAACCTGACGTTTTATTGCGCCGACTTTCGCGATGTATATGCGCCGGGGGGGAGAGGACTGTCTCCGCATCGGTGCCTGCGAATCTCGTAAGCTGCTGCGGTTTGTTTCGCCCGTCTTTATCCTCGGCGCGAGCAATCATTTTCGATAGCGCGTATCGTAATTGAATAAGGATATTTGTTTGCGCTCGCGCTCCGCTGGATTAGTAGCCGGCATTGTCGATGCACTTGATGGGAATATCAAAATAAAGGGTTGCGGAAATTATTGCGTGGAGATTAATTTCAATAAAATATATACTTTTTTACCTTACTGCTTGCGAAGTTGATTTACTAGCCGCAAACAAACAATTCAAGGAGTAAATAAGCCTTTGCTTATTAAAGTCGAGTGAAAAATAAAAAATTACTTTTTTCCCAGTCTATGAAAAATCCTACTTTTCCTAAATTTTTTCCTAAAAAATCCCCTCACCCGCTAAAGGTCTACCTTAATAAACCTCTTCATCCTGATTATTTGAAGAGGTCCCTTTAAAAAATTGATTTCAATCTCGATAAACGCGCCAGATTTTTATACTATATTAAAATCAATGCATTCTCCATGGTTTCAGAGCGTGCGTGGAGGTGCTCCTCGCGGCGGGGGTGGACGTCAACACCCGAACATCAGCCGGCACGGCGATGCACGAGGCCGCGCTCTGCGGCAAGATGGAAGTCGTGCGGACTCTCCTCGACCGCGGCGTCGATCTCGCCATAAAGGACTCCCGACACAATACGGTGCTCGACTTGCTCGGACAGTTTCCTGCCCATGTTACGCAGGATATCACTGCTGTGATTAAAAGTACGTCCTCGCCCTTGTGCTCACTTCCTATTCTAGACGTTGAAACAATCCAGATCACTTTTAGAATATCGGTTTGTTGAATGTTGCGTTGCTCTCCGAAGTTAAAACGATATTGTCGAGGAATTCGAGTTGGATATTAATCTTGAAATATTAATCTTCATCCTCGACGAAACTAAAGAGGCTCTGTTTGAAGGACACCGTTCATCTTCCGGAATAGAAAGCGACGCTGACAGCGAAAATCTGCCGCCAATCCCGGTGCAGGGCAACGACTCACTGGGCAGTCCGTACGAAAACGTGCGGCCCGGCGATGAACTTTCCCCGGCGGAAGGCTCGTCGCCGACCAATTGGCAGCTGTACCACAAGCCTCGGGACGACGATCGCCGAGTCTCCGCTAACTCTGCAATGTCATTGTGAGTCTGTCCTTTCACCTTCGCTCCTCTATTCTCTCTTTGCATTTCTGCCGCGAAGAAGCTTTAGACCATAGAGCCATTTCTTGGTTACGACTCGTCTTTTCTTCCATTTTTCTGCTTTGGTGCCACATCGATATACTAATCATTTCATACACTGCAATTCACCAAAGTGCTTATAAGAAGAGATTTTTGATGACTTTATTGTTTATTTACTTGGCTTAGCAACCCTTTTTCAGGATTTTTGCATGTTCAACTTTTGCTTACCATATCAAACAATTCATTTCATACAATAACTAATTCGTTATTTACACGTAGAATTTTTAATGAAAAGAATCAAGGAAAATGTTTTAGTGACCCACGTAAAAATAATTTATATAACTTTTACCAAGATTTTATATTTTTATTTTTAAATTTTGTAAAATTTAAAAATAAAATTATAAAATCTTGGTAAAAATTTTATAAATTATTTTTACGAGAGGAGAGTACGCACTTAGTGAAAATTCCATTAATTTTAAATAGCGCATAAACGTGAGATGAGAAGATATAGTTTACAAAAATCTGCGTTCTTTAGGCATTTTTTAATTACATTTACACTTATACCTCAGCGAGAGTAACACCGAAAAACATTTCAGTTAACAAGTTAACTGATGGATAGTTTCAGAAAGTTGCACCAGAAAAATGAAAAGGCAAAAATTAAATTGAGAAAAATATTTTACATCCCACAAGCTCGCAGAATCCGAGCGTTTCCGCAGCTAGGCTACTCCGCTTGAAGACTTAATTGCTCTCATTGAATTTTCCACGAAGCCATTTGGGGAAAAAAGGGTTTTTCACTTTCAACTCCCGGCGGCAGCCTCGGCATAGGAGAATGGAAAGGAGCTCGCTGCCAGCCGGCTCCCATCCCGGAGATGAGCATCGCGCACACATTCATTTCAGGAGACAGCCCGTCCCTCGACGATTTTAATCTCAATCTTTCTCGGGGAGGTTTCGCCCTTCCTCCTCCCGCCGCGCCTCGCTCGCTCTCTGCCATTACGCGCAGCCCGCGGGATCAGCTCGAGCGTGTCCTGCCGCGTCGCTGGCTCGCTCCGCGCGACGTCGCGGTCGTTCGTCTTTTTCGAAAAAAGCGCGCGCCGCGCGGAACGGGAAGGCGAGCGAGAGGCAAAAATCCCGCCGCCCGACCCTGCCGTCGCTTCTAGTAATATTTTACGGGTTTCGCAATTTTATATATCGCGGCGGTTATATACTCTCTTTGTGCGTAAATGTGCAGAGCTACTCTCAGGAAAATGATGCTTTCTTTTTTTGCGCGCGGCAGCCGTTTTTGGGCCGCTGTAAATGAACATTTTTTGCCGGCGAGGGAGGGCTCCGGTTCTCTGTTTTGGCTTAGAATTATTAACGAAAACGTAGAGCCGCGCTACTTTTACTTGCGCATATTTTTCCCAGAAAGTCTTAATTTATTCTTGCGTGATACGCCATCAAATTGTTCTAGATTTTCATTCCAATTTCGTGTCCACTTTGAATAAAAAATGACTCAAATGGAAGCCACTTTCCGCCTTCAACTCAATCTGCATTAGGCATTTTTAATAACTCGAAAAGTAATGCTGTACATTTTTCTTAGCTAACAAATCTCAACATCGAAGGTTTTACTCCAATTAAAAAAAGTCCTCGTCAGCCTTTCAACAATTGCCAAGCTCGCGCAGCGTGAATCGTATCTGCGACTAAATATCCGAACTCATTACAAGGTCTCGCGCGATGAACAAACGCGCGTCCCTCTCTCGCGCACCTTGACCAGAGCACATCCCTCCCCGTGCTCGGGCGGCGAAGAAAAGCGGCGGCTGGATATACGCGCAGGAAGCTATGCACACACGTGTGACGCGCTCCGTCGGAAGGTGGGGGCAGACGTCGGGGGGCTTGCGCTTTAATATAGGAGATGTGGGCAAACAAAAGCAAACGCGCCCGATCCGGAGGCCGGGCAGCCGCAGTAGTTGCCCCAGCGCGTTAAGCACCGCTTGGCTTGCTTTAATTTTCCTGATGTAGCCGATGTGCCCCGAGAGCCGCTCGCTCGCTCTCTCTCTCTCCCTCGCTCGTTTTGCACTCGCCCGCGGGTCACTCGCCGTTATGCATCGGTAACGAAATCGCGCGCTCGTATCACCCGGAAGGTACACAGACCTGCAGCTCCGTCAGCGGACGAGGACCGGCGCCGCTCGAGTTTTCGCTGAATTTCGGAATTTTCGAGGGTGAGCTGCCATGACTTTTCAGAGGACTGGCGTTTTTCTCAAGTGCGCGATGAGGTAAAGATTGCTCTTTGGTTAAGTTTTAATTAAGAGCTTTGGAGGAATTATTTCTGTGTGCTGTTGGTTTCAACGTAATGAAAACGAGGTCAAAGTCGTAGCGCGTAACAATTTTTTTTTTAAGTCTTACTGCATCTAGTTCGTTCTACTGGCTAAAGTAAACATTTAGTTGATCAAACCTATTACGTCTTTCGAAATAATTTGTAATTAATTGTTTCTTTAAAAAAGTTATTGAAGACCAAAACAATTTGTTAGAGATTAATATAATTAACGTAAATAATTTTATCGATTCTGTAAATAAAGTTAAGGTTAGTAAAGCCAAGAACGAGACATTATTTATTAACTATTTTCTCTTCTATAATCTTACATGTAAATAGTAAAAGAGAGTTTAATTTTTCTGCATGATAACTCACTCAGGGCTCACCTCTAACGTGCAAAAGTCCAGGACTCATTTGTTTGAGCAACGAAAGAAGACGAGAAACGGAGAGAGAGAGAAGAACCGGTAGCGCGACGACGTGACCTCAAAATGAATTCATCGCGTTAAACAATGTAAATGTTAGCCCATTTCAGCATAAAACTAATAATCCCATTCTCCACTGTCGAAGTCGTCTCTCTCTCTCTCTCTTTCCCTCTTCGCAACTTGGCTTCCGCCGGCGACCTTTCTCCCCAAGGCAGGTTCCTCTCTCCCTTGCTTTCGTTTTATTTCATCTTTCGTTAGCTCAGCCGTCCGAGCTTTTCTTCCTCTCGTTTCCGGACTTTCTCGAATTTCGACCGCAGGTTATGTTTTCGCTCGCTTCTCTATTTCGTTTCTTCCATTTCGCTGTTTCACTTGCGGTCTCGCTGAAAAGTCAAGAATTAGTTTACATTCTCATTCCGTGTTTTCATTCTCTTCTACCTCCACCTGTGTACTGTAATTGATATTACTGTAAATGTTTCGTTAGGTGATAATTACTTTTTTTAAATTAACGTATTTTTTCAGTATTTTTATAGTACTTTATTTTAATATTATTCTTTTTGATTTGTATTTTAGAATCAGTAATTTTGGTAATTAAAGTAGAACCCTTACACATTTGTACTGAAAATTTAATATCGTGCTGGTAGAAAAGTAAATAACTTTCCGCAAAAAAATAACAAGAAATAGCTAATTGTCATTAGATGTTAAACAAATTTTAATTATTGTTAAAATGATTTTTTAATCTTTCGGTCATGTTTCAATTTCAAAAAACATTATGCAGTTTTATGTAAATATTTAAAAGAGCCGTCTCGCTTTTACATCGATTCTAGCTATTTCTTTACACAAACTAGATGAAACTTCTATAAAGACATGAAATAATATCAATCATAAAAAATCATTACCAAAGAACGCAACATTATCACGACACATCCACATCATCATCATCATCACTATCATCATCGTCATCATCATCATCATCATCATCATGTCATCGTACAGGCAGATCATCTTAAAAAAGAAAAATAATTGATGTTAGAAAGCTAAAGTCAGCTAATTACAAGGATGCAAGCTTGTTCGGCTTGTTGGTTGTAAATCAGCATGCGCAGCAGCATCAGCAGCAGCAGCGCGCAAGCGAAAAAAAAATGTTTAAAGAGTCCTGATAAAGAGAGAACATCTGCTGATGGTAAACCTTGGACGTTTCAGCGAAGACGAGCTGTACGGGGAACCGGCGGACGGAGCGTGGAGGCACCTCCAAGTGACCGAGGACTCCGATCCCAGCTCCGTCTTCGACAGCGTCTTTATGTCCATGTCCGACACACTCAACTCGATTAACACCCTTGCAAGCTCAGACCAAACACCTGAAGACAGACCACTTAACACTACCCTGATCACAACACCGTCACGAGACACTCTACGGTATGCTGAGTACCGAATTGCATGAATCTCATCTTCTATCGCTCAACTTAGTGCACAGCCTTTATTCGAGCTTTCTCCCGGTTACCTTATCTCTTTCACCCCGCATAACATTGTTTACCTGCTTTCGATCTTCCCAGGCCCTTTTAGAATTTCTGTTTTTTAGGATTTTCTTTAACTGATACTTTTGCTTTTACGATTTAGCGATCGGATTAGTGCAGAATAGAATAGGAGATTTGCTTCATTTTGTATGAGAAGGTGGTTCGGTTCAAAAAGGAAATACATTTTCATGTTATGCAGATCAAAGTACTAAGCACTAATTTTATTGATTCAGAATTTACAATACATATAATTAAGTTTAAAAACAAGTAGCAAGAAACGAGCCACCTTGCTAGCTAAAAATAGCGAAAAATCAGAGATATAACTCTTAGAACACAAAACAAAAAACATTGAAAACTCTAGACTAAAGCTCCGAAAAAGGTAAGGCAAGGCTCAGAGCCACCCGACTAGAGCTTCGAACCGAGAAACTCACGTTGCGCGTTGAGTGAGCAAAGGCTTGCTAGCCTATCAGGCGCCTCCCTCGCCTAACTCCCGACTGACGGCACTCGCGTGCGTGTGTGTTGCGACCTCGCAGGGGCTCGGACAGCGGCCTGTACCAGACGCCGCCGGTGCCGCGCGCCCTCGCCGAGACCAGCGCCGGAGGCTACACCTCGGAGGACCAGCTCTCGCTCAACATCCCGGGAGGCTACGGGGGCCGCGAGTCCGACCAGCTCAGCGTCTCGTCGTCCTCCAGCATCGGGGGCCCCAGTCCCAGGGACAGGCGCTGCCACACCGGGGACTCGTCCGCGCCTGGGATTTATCTGCCCATGGCGCCGCTTTCCAGCTCTCTGCACAGCCCTGCGTCTAGCAGCAAAGTCTCGGTTAGTCTTTTAACTTGTCTCTTTTCTTTTCTGTTTTCTGAGTATTTATCGACGCTTTCATGTTTGAATAGTGAATTTATGTTTTTCAAATTCTCTTAAGAAATAGGCGAAATTTTTGTTTTTATATTTCAGCTAGTAAAATATAAAGTTTCTGTCACCTTAATACTATGTGTAATACTTCTTACTTTTTTTCAATTCTTCATTAGAACTTTATTATTATCTATATCAGCTTCATTCTCAAATTGCCTAATTATTCTCGCTTATCAGGTTAAAGGATATACCTTTCAGGAATTAAGACATTGATTTATCTTAGTTCCATTATCGACGACTGCTGACGCTCGATAATTGTTATCTGCTTCAGTTACTTCACAGTTCACATGATATCTAATTATTATTATACCTGTAATTACGAAAGGGGAAAATAAATTTATAGCTTGCAATAAAACTACTTTAAATAAATTTTATATTTTACCTTTAATAAAGTTTTACTTGTATACAATAGAAAAAATTTATTAAAAAATAAAAATCCTTTTTTACATATTATATTAACTTAATGAAAGGTTTATTTGAATGGTAAAAAAGTCTTAAAGAATGAAGTTGACTAGCGCAATAGAAACCTCAGCACGCACTTATCCGCATCATCCGCAACCTGTCATACATCACGCACGCTCTTGTACTTATCTATAGAACGGCGGTCTTCCGTCGACTTTGCAGCCCACGCCGCCGAAGAAGCCGCCTCGGCGCAATCTCTCAGTCTCGCCCACCCACCTGCAGACCCAAATGTCCCTCTCGGCGGACTGCCACATCGGGCCCAGCAACTACGAGTATCTCTTCCTGGCGCGCAGCGGCGCCCGCAGCCAGATCGACCTGGACCAGATCCAGCAGCGTCGCGAGCAGCTGCGCCACGTGACGCGGAGCGTCGACCAGTACGTCGACATGAAGTCGCGCTTCGATCAGAAGCAGGACGAGGCGAAGCGCAGCGACAACGACGTCGAGCCCGTGGCCATCACCTCCGTCTACGAGAACCGGCCGATGCGGATGACGAATCCCCGCCGAAAGCTACGCAGGCACGCTTACGAGCGCTCGGCCTACGAGAACTACGAGATGGACAGCAGCCCGAGCGCCGACAAGTCGCCCTGCAGCGAGAGCGCCATCGCCGAGGCGCAGGAGAGGACCTACGTTTCCAACGCCTTTCTCACGCTCAAGTCTTCCCAGGAGAGTCTGCTGGACGACAGGAGGGACGGGGAACCGCAGGGGGAGGCCACCGACAAGAGGCTCAAGAGAGTGCAGATGCTCTTGCCGACTAGTCCGACGCACTACGTGCAGCCGCCGACGCCTGACCACCCGCCACCCTCGGCCATGCAGGCCGAGAAGTCCATCCACGAACGCATTCGTCCATTGAGCCAAGTGAGTGCGCACTTTCATCTCATGCTTCTCTCTTTTTCCTACCACCTTTTACTTCAGTGTTTTTTAATAGTAAATCACTTTGCGTCAAATGTAATTTAGTATTCTTGTAAAAGTTAACTATTTTTTTGTTGAGTCTTGCGTTTAACAAGTCATTTTTTGAAAAACGCCTAAGATAGAATAGGAAATAAATACATTTTTATCACCACCTTAACCAATTAAAAGAGATTCGTATTAATTTATTAAAATAAAAGATGCAAATCTTCTTTGAAATATTTGTTTTCAACTCTCCGCAAACTCCTTTCCTCTGATCAAAACGTATCATCAAAGCGCATTAAACTTCCGCAAAAGATCAAAGCCGACGCGTGTGATTACTTACGTGTGATACTCCCCGTAAACGATTCCAATAAAGGTCGAAAACCTCGGTCGAGACAATCGCGCCTCTGTGCATAATTAGAAGTAAAAAGAAAAAAGGGGACATCATCAGGCAGCGCGAGAGGGAAGATTTTCGGGATTCCAAGAAACTATCTCCCTCCGGCATCGCTGCCGCGATTCGAAGTCAGTGAGCCCGAAGCTCGGGGAGCAGCGAGCGTATATCACTACACACGAGCTTGCGGGGGGAAGATGCCCGCGTTTAATATACAACTCGGTGTTTGATCTCTCACGCGATTTACGACGAGACTCTCGTTCTCTCGCCGGCGCCGTAATCCTTGTGATCGCTCTGCTGTGAGACCGACTCTGAGCGTTCACTTCAGTTCCATCTCTTATCCGACGACGGCTCACCCTCTCTTACGTGCCCTTTTCGACGTCGCGTGCCGCACCTACGAGGCGAGAGGCAGCAGGTGAGCCTCGCGCGTGTTCGCGACGGCGAATCTTTTGGGCGCGCGCGCGCGTCTCGCGAGGCTGCCAGTCGTAACGAGCTTTCCCGCGACGAGTCCCTGCCTCCTCGCTCTCTTTCTTTCGCAATGTCGGAGCGGCGCCTTTGGCCGCGCGCGCATCTTTGACTGCAGCCCAAAGCGGAGGCCCTGATGCGAGATGACGCCGAGACGAGACGCGCTGATACACTTGCTCGAGCGCGACTCGAGGCTTCGCGCTGCGAAAGCTGCAGTTTTTTCCTCGGCTCGGCGGAGGTGAACGATTTCGAAATGCAATATTGGCTCGGGGATCGGGGAATTTTTGTTATTTAAGGTGCATTTCTAGCTCAAAGAAAATGTCTTTTACATCTTGTTCAAAAATCTTATTCTTATTTATCATTGTTTTATGAAGCTGATTATAATTTTTCTCCAAAACTTCTCATAATGTGTATCATAATAATAATAAAATTAAGCTATCGCGAACACATTTTCATTAAAAACTAAAATTTGCATACATTTTACCCCCTGAAATTTTTGTCGTAAGAAATATCTCAAAAAAATATGCGAAACCCTTTAATTATAAAATTCTCAGCTCCACCATCCATCATCAAAGAAACGGCAAAATATCTCTTCCTAATCCTTCGCCGCTCTGCCAGAGAAGTGCAGGCCGCCTTTCGCCAGCCATTGCATTTTGCGCGCCCGCAAACTATCCGTTGCAAGTCGTTCGGCTCGAGTGACTGACGTCGAGAGCGCCGAAAAGACGCTCGTCTTGAGTGTGCGCCGAGGCAACGAAGCGGCAGACTGACGTCGACGAGCTTTGAATAATGAAGCAGCCGACTCTTTCCGCGTCTGTTCGCCGCTCGCTTCCTCCGCTCGAATTAACCGCTGAAATGCGTCGTCGGATCTCGCACGAGCCTTTTGATTTTGGGCGCGCCCTTTAAAGAACGTCGACGAGCGAATTCTGGGGCAAACAATGAAGCTGAACGCCGCGGAAAACTGCGTCGGGACGCCGGCGTTTGGAAATCCGTGCGCGACCGTTCGGATTCAGATGTCGGGTTATGATTCGCTCGAAGCTTTTGCGAGTGATGTAGTGTGAAGCGCTGCTCAAAAATTCGAGATAAGCGTCGGAAAAGGCTTGTAATTTATTGAAATAAATTAATACTAAAAAGAATAAAAGAATTGATGTGGCGGATAAAAAAGCATTTATTTCCCTGTAATTTGAAGACGACTGTATGACTTTTAAGAATAGTTGGTAATAATGTGATTGCAATGAAAATGACTAATTCGCTCGAAAAACAATGATCAACAGGACGACTGACGAAAACCCGTGCCCTTCTGCATTGTTCTGTCGACAGGTGTACAAGCGGCGCTCGCGCGATATGGAAACGGAAACGGACGAGGATCTGCTGCAGTTTCCGGCGAGCGGCTCGCTCGACGCGTCCAGCGGCTCCCTGTCCTCGGTGTCACTCTCGGACAAGAGCGTGTCCGCGGACAACGTCGAAGAGTACTTTGGCGACGTGCCCTTCGCAGGTAAACAGCAACAGCAACAACACACGCTTGGCTGCACCGCATGACGCTTCCTTCTGCCCTCGTGTACTGATTGCATTTTCGTTGTGTTACGTTTTTGTTGTCTCCGATTTGCCTGACGAGCGCCGACTTGCAGGCGCAGCTTCGCCGGATGAGCGCAGGTCGAGCCGCAGATACCGGCGATATTTATTCTCTCTATTTGCGTGCGAAATTTATTTTTTTATAACCGAGTATCTGTTGACGATTTATACATAGTACGATAGGATACGATAGGGTTGTTTTCTTCCTTTTTCGAAAACGACAGCTTACCGAGTAGAAATCTAAAGATATTCTTCATAGAGAGGTATGTTAGAATTGTTTTAGAAATTTATATTTTATTATCACGCACAGTTATTAAGGTACACCTGTCTCGATGATAATCCTATCTTAACATAGATTTTTTTATTACTCATTTATACAAACTTTTTCTTGTTTTTAAGTGTCCACTTTTTCATGTGCCACATTGTCCCGTTAAAGTGCAATACCTGTCGAATTCTTACAATTAATTTTAATGTTCCACAACAAAACGCACAGCTGTATCTCAACTAATCAATGGAAATAAATGTTAAGACTGGATTATGCAAGAAAATGAAAGGGGTCTAAAAGAGATGCCTATAATTATATAACCAGCATAGATCTGCATTTGAACGGATTGCCAAATCGTCTATCTTAAAGAGCTTAGCGATGCTAATACCAAGATATCCCAAAAGGATGCAAACGAACATTACATTTGTAGAAAGCCAATAAGTGGCTGTACTTCGCGATTCACTGGTTTGCGACGCCAGTGGAGAAGAGTGTAAAGAAAGAGAGAATATCTTCGGCCATTTATCTTGCGTCGCGGCGTCTTTGAATTCCCTAAAGAACCCGCCGAAATCGAATTAAGTAACGCGGTTAATCGACGGAGAGAGCCGATCCATTTAGATCGACGGAGGCGCGGAAAATCCCGAGCAAGGAAACAGCTCTCTCCCTCCCTCTTTTCCGTTCCTTTACCGCGAGCGAGACGTGCGGAGCAAGCAGAAAGCCCTTGATTCGCAGGATCGAACGCTCGGACTGGCGCACTTTGCATTTTCGAGCGAGCGCCGCGCGCATTTCTCTTGGCCTGAGAAAAGCCGAGAGCACGTAGGGCCCACCCTCGACGCCGTCGGCTCTTTCGACCGCAGGAGAATATTAACGCGAGCTGCTCGATCAATCGCGTTTATTGTCCAAGGTTTACGTTTTGCACTGGCGAACATGTTTATGCTGGCTAGCTTTACAACCAAAGTCGTATTGGAATTTATTGAATTTTAGGAAATTAGCGATTTGGCAGTGAGGTATTTAATAAACGATTCGGAATATGTTTAAGGGTAGAGTTTATAAGTAGTAACAAATATTACCTTGATTTTATAGAAAGAGATAGTTTTTGTAATGTTATTTACCTTTTTTGCTGTATTTAAATTTTTATTGTTATTAATATTCACAGTAGGTTATATTTATAATCGTTCCTTTCGACAATTGCACTTTTGACTTACAAGGAAAGTACCTGAGGTGTACAGTATGATCATATAGTATATTGTTTATTTATATTGTATAGATTCGATATCGAAACGTTCGAGACGTTTGAAAATCGAGTATCTTGAATATATCTGTAAGCAAATTGTTCTTAATGATGTTGGCGCATAATTACGCAAAATAAATAACATATATTGGCTTTTACTACTAAAAAATATGTCTCCAGAATGATTTGAAGCTATATTAGAACTTTTTGATACGCCTACTTTTTCAGATTCTGTATTTAATAATCGATCTATCAGTTCACGCGAGTCTCAAAGTTTGATGTAAATTAATAATTCATTTTATTCTAGAATTAATTTTTTTTTAAAATTAGATACATTTTCATTATTTTTCCATTTTTGTGAATAATTAATATACATCAATACGGCTAATACTTGTTTTTTAACACCTGGTTCAGTGTACGATTTCTACAACTCATGGTTATGTAATACGACCCACAGATTGTGGTGATGGAAGAATTTTTTTCCCACTTTTTCTTCTTAAGGAAAAATGTGAAAAATTTGGACCTCCAGTAGCAGATAAAATATTTAGACATTCTAACACATATGTTGTATGTATTCTAAAGCAGAAAAATTAACTTCATACATGAAAAAATGATCTATTTTCTACATATATGATTAAGAGTGCTCCTCAGAAAGAACCCAAGTCAGAATTGATAGTGGCTCCTCCTACAACATTGTAAAACTTATTTATTTATTTAAAATTATTTCCTGACTCTAAAACTCAAAAAACGAAGTTTTCCCGTGGACCCAAAAAGTTCAAGAATATTATGAAAAAGGTTCTGTAAAGAAAACAAAAAAAATGAGAGTACAATTTGTAGGACAAATTTAGATATTCATAATCTCTATAGTTTTGCACCTCTTAATTTTGTCCTACAAATTACATTTTCATTTCTTTTTATTTTTTCATAAAACCTTTTTTAAAATATTTTTGAATACTTTCTGCGAGTGGGAAAACTAAGTTTGTAGCTTTTACTGTCTCAAATAATTAAAAATTGTAAAAATAAACTTTTAACGTTTGGTGGCGTTCCAGTCGCGGTGAGGAGCACTCTTAAGGATTAAGCTTGCTTCCATTTTATGCGCAGCCGCATCTGAATTTGATAAAAAAATTCAGAGCATCCTGGGTTATTATTTGGGATTTCTACTATTTTCATCAGTGCTCTTAAAGTAGTGTTACTCTTCGCCAGCTCTTCGAGAGTTGTGCAGATCTTCGCCAGCCCTCCACATGTTGTTCTACCCTTGCCACCGCTCGACGAGTTGTTCTACCCTTGCCAGCGCTCGACGAGTTGTGCTACTCTTCGACAGTGCTCCGCTAGTACTGCTATTCTTCATCAGCGCTCCGCGAGTAATGCTACTCTTCGCCCGCGCTCCGTGAATAGTATTATACATTCTCGATGCAAATTTGAAAAGAACCACAGTTCTGCAACCTTTCTTTTATACGATATTATTAAAGATTGGTAAAAAATCCTAAATGCATGAAGTACTGTAAAAAAATGTAATCCTGACATTAACATACAACCTGAAGCCCACAAACCCCAAACGCTCAAACTCCAAACCCACGACCCCACAAATCCACAAATCCCAAACCCACAAATTCCAAGCCCAGAAATCCCAAACCAACAAAAAGAAATTCACAAACCTCGAACCTAACGTTTAAAAATTTTAAACCCAACAAACCTAAACTTTTGTACTTAAATTGCTTGAACCCAAACATTCTTAATCATAATTCTGTAAATCCCTAACTAAAATCTGTAAACCTTTAAATCTTGAACAAATAACTTAAACCCACAGACCTCTAATTTACAAAACTACAAATTTAAAATCCATATTTGTTAGAAGTATGAATTTTCGCTTAATTATATTAAACAGAAATAAATACGATAATATTTAATAGAGTCTTTAGAAAAAGGCTCTATAGCATTTGATTAAAATTTATTTTGTATAATTGTTGGTGTAACTTTAAAAAAGTTAGTGCAAGAATTTAGATTGCAGTGTGAGATTTTTAGTATTACTTACAGGGTATTCTCATATTAATATAGCAGTAAGATAAATTAGTATATCGTGTAGTACTATATTTCATGAAAAATAATTCAAGAATTATTCATTTAATAACTTTTTTCATACTTATTTATTAATTAATTTTATTCTTAATTTTTATATTCACAATTGTTGTTCTAATTTTTAAAATTATAATATTAACAAGAACTGTATAGTTTTTAAAGGCTATAGTTAGCTTTAATTCTATAAAATTAAACAATGGGAAATATCATTTGAAAAATATTGTACGCGTTAAAAAGAATATACGTTAAATTATTCCTAACCTATTGCTGATAAAAATAAGATTTTTTTTTACTAAATTAAAGTTCTATGATGACATCTAATTAGTCAATGTTTCGTGACCTATGTCATATGATTTGAGAACATGATGGAAATAAAAATACTAATAAGTTGGATTTACTCATGTCTAAGTTGAAATCAAAATATTTTTTTTCACTTAATGTAGAAAAAAGGATCAGCGAAGTATTAAAGAAAGATTTTTTCCGCATTTCAATAATTATTGGACTACTGTTTCTCGCAATAAAAATCGTTTTCAATTAAAATACGGAAACTTCTTGGAAAAAGATTTTATAATAAACTATTTAGATGCTTCAACATCAAATCGCACAACAACGAGTCATATCGACAAATCGAGTAGGTCAAATGGCAGACCACGTTCTTCTTTTGAAGAAGGATCTTCGAAGACAAAAAAAAGACGCTCAGAAGAACTTGCTGCTAATCACGGTAAAGATGAACTCTTACAAGCTCTTAATATCGCTGAAAAATAAACTAACCAGAACATTAACAAATTTATAGCTATGTACGTAGATGTATGATTATCAAAGGCTAAGTACGACAAGTTAAGATATCATAACAAAGATATATATGACATTCAAGTGTATTTGCATTATAAAAAGATAATAGAAGCTAAGAAAAGTTGTTACCCATAACATGTTACTAACAATAATTATGGGTCAAAAGTAAACTTGCTGGTTGTTCAAAAGTCAAAAGTAAACTGCAAAGAATACTTGCTACTCTAGATGAAGAAGAATTAAGAAATTCAATAGGTAAAAAAATGTTTTTTTTTGGCTAAATGGGGAATGGATGGTGCCTCTAGCAAATAAATAACTAGGCGAGCGTGGCACATCCTATTCGTAAATGATACTGATTCTGACTTATCTAATTCAGATGCCAGTGATTCTGAATACGAATTTAATTATGCACAGGATTCAGACGCATCAGTATTCATTACAACACTTGTTCCACTACAATTAAAAATTAAAACAATATTTTGTCGGCCAACGACAAACTATTATCTGTTTTGAATTGTCATGCTATAAATTTCAAGTTTACTAGGGAAACTAAAGATGTCAGAAAAAGTTATAATTACTACTTCAAGGTATTAAGAAAAGTAAAAATTTATATTTTTACTTTTAAAGATATGACATTTCACGTATCATTTGATTTAAGATGTACAATGATAGAGGTAAAATATGCTATATTTTGACAGGACAAAAAACTTCAAGATGTTGTGATATTTGTATGGTTGGTCCAAAATTTACTAACGATATATCAAAAGTACAGACACTTTTTTTATAATGATAAAAATTACAAGTTTGGTTTTCCTAACTTACATAGTTGGATACGTTTTATGGCATACGTTTCACATTCATCATATAATTTAGGTTTTGAAACAGAATTTGCAAGCGGAGAAAATAAAAAGATACAGAAAGACAAAAAAAACAAGAAACTCAAAATTTATTAAAACAACGTTTAAACTTAACAGTTGATGTAGTAAAACAAGGTGTTGGATCAACAAACACTGGAAATGTTGCTCGCGCTTTCTTCAGTAAAGCAAGAATTGTTTCAAAGATTACAGGAATCAACGGAAAAATGATAGGAAAGTTATACACAGTTTTACAAATTATTTCTCAACGAGCGGAGATTAATATTCCTAAGTTTAAAGATTATTGCATAGAGACAGCTCAATTATGCACTAGTTTATACCCAATGCCACCTTCTGTACATAAAGTGTTGATACATGGTTGTGATATTATGCAAGAATTTCCAGCACCAATAGGTTGGTTTTCAGAAGAAGCACAAGAAGCAAATAATAAAGTCTTTCGAAAAGCTCGTAATTAACACAGCAGAATGTATCAAAGAACAAAAACCAATACTGACATAATGAACTACATGCTTATTGTATCAGATCCTATGGTTAGTGAATTAAGACATACCAAAGAACGAAAATCGAAAGAACTCACAAAAGATGCACAAAAATTCTTAAAAAGACTTCATAACTCGTGCATAAAAAAATTCTATATTAGATTATAATATATTAAAAAATACAAAAAAATTAAGAACATTAAAAAATACAAAAAAAATTAAAAAATAAACAAAAACCAAAAACAAAGAAGCATATCAAAGTCCGAACTTCAACCTTCTCGTATATGCGTGAGTAAGTTGAAATATAACAGAAACCAATGAAGTTAAGGCAATAAGTTTAATGAAATAAAATCATTTGTTATATATAACACACAAAGAGATAATCAACTCGTTCCAAGTGACTTCATTTACTTAATGTTTATAATACTGCATTCTTTTTTAGTCAGCATATATCGGCCTATATGTCAGATTCTGGGGTTTGTGGGTTTGGAGTTTGTAAAATTAGGGTTGAGCTTTGTGGATTTCAGGTTCTATGTTAATGTCAGGATTACATTCTTTTACAGAACTACGCGCATTTAGAATTTTTTACCAACTTTTAATAATATCGTATAAATGAAAGGTCGCAGAACTGTGGTTATTTTCTAATTTGCATTGGGAATGTATAATTACATTAAAATCTTATTGTACAAGCTTTTATATAGGGGGTTATATACCGAAAAAATTTCAAAAAATCAATTTTTTTATCTGATTTTTGGATTCTATACTTAATCCAAAACTTAGAAAAAAATTTTCAGGCACAAATTTAAAAAATTTTAAAAGTTACGGCTTAAAATGTAATTTTCTA
>JAWWEM010000030.1:1321035-1337979 GCA_035582935.1 Ormyrus thymus | reverse complement strand
AGCGGCTTTCTTACGTTTGAATGTTTTGCTTTGCATGGTATCTTATGGAGTTTCATTAGCTTACATAAATTTCTTAATTTGATTTAATATCGTTTTACATTAGGTTTGAATAGTAAAACATAGTAAAAACAGAGATTAAAAACTTTTTTAAAACAGTTTATGGAATTAATGAATTTTAAAATCTATGAGACTGAACATATCCGAAAAAATTCTACAAGCCACTAATTCTGTAGCAATACAAAAATAAATGCGTGTAACTTTTTATGTGGGATAAGCCCGGGACCAAAACTGTTAACAGATCATTAATTTTGTATCCAATTTTAGAAAAAAAAAATTCCAATTTCGCGTAATAATGAAATTTGTTCTGCGGTTTTAGAATAAAAAATAGTGCATAAAATACGTGAGAAGTGCGTAAATATTCGTTTCGCTCGAGCGACAAACTAGGAAGAATCCTCTTTGAGTGCACGTTACACGTAGTATTTTTTTTACGTACCACGGATATCGGTTAATTTTGCTTGCGCTGTATGGAGGTATGTGAAGTCAAATTTTGTGAACTGACGAAGAAAGTCTCTTATGGTGTTGGTCAAGGATTATTTTGTAATTTATTATGTTTTCTGATATAAAAATATGAATAAAATCACGTTAATTCAGACTAACATACAATTTTTTTTAAATTATAGGGCACTCTTTTATCTAAAATTTAAGAAAAATTCACCGTTCAAATTAATTGTTACAATCATAGATAATTAAAGAAAAATCTATTTATTTTAGATTTTAGCTAAAAGCACATCATTTTTGAAAAATCAAGCGTTAGGTCGAATGTCTTTATTTTCACAATAGAAAACATTTCCCTACACTGAGAGAAAAAAAGGAGTAAATATTACTATTCTGTATCGCAACTTGAGATATGAGAAGAAAAAAAATCTTTTTTCTTCTTCTCATATCTCAAGTTACGATACAGAATAGTAATTTTTACTCCTTTTTTTCTCTCAGTGTAAGTTAATACAATCTGCGAGCCAAAACTTGTCTCTCCGAGCGTGTCGAAAAACAAACTTCTTTTAACTAAAAACACGTGCAAAGCAGCCTCTCATCAATCATTCTCTAGTACTTCCTCCACCTGTAAACTCCATCCTCCAAAGTCCACGCAAGCAAAAGCTCAATCCCCGCTCGGATTTTGTGACTGCAGGTCTGCTGAAGGGTTCGGTCTCGGCGGCGGAGCGTCCGCGCACGCTGCGTCGGCTGCGCAACGTGTACTCGCCGGCGGGCGGCGGCATGGGCACCGGGGCCGACGTCGCCGGCGAGCATCGGCTCGAGCACGGCCAGCACCACCAGCCACAGCAGCAGCAGCAGCAGCAGCAGCACGAGCCGCCCGGCGACGGGTACCGCTCCGGCTCGGTCGGCGAGCAGCGCGACGACAAGACCCTCAGCATCATGAGCCCCTTCGACGAGCAGGAGGAGTGGGCCAAGATCTCCGAGATTATGGCCACCTTCGGCACGGGATTCGTGCGCGAGTCCGTCTTCGTCAGCGAGTTCGAGAAGGAGTTCCAGACGAGACTCGGTGAGCGGGATGGGGGGAGGCTAGCTTTTTATGCGAATTTGTTACGCGAATTTTACACCCGATTATGTTTTCTTTCGAGAACCTAGACTATTGTAATCTTTTTCTTTTACTTAAATTGGGAAAAAAACTCGTGAAAATTAAATCATTTCACGTGTAAGCTAGAAATGCAGATTTTTTATTAAACTTTAAAAATGTTTTCAAATATCGAATTTTTGCAAATATAAAATATAAAATTAAAAAAAATACACATATTGCAATGTACATAGTTATTGTATACTAATTAAATAACAAGAGTCCTAATGCGCAATTCTTTGTTTATTAACCAAAAGTATATTACAGTTTTGCTAAAAAGTGGTCTTCAATAAAACTCATGTAAATAAAAGTGCAAAGAGATTTGAATACACGTTCGCTGCCAATCTACTAACGCACAGAGCGGCTCGCTCGCGTTCGAAAACTTGACGGGCACTCGAAAAGTTGATGCACCGACGAGCTCGACCGGCGCTCCCGCAACTCGAGCTCGACTGCTCTTATAGGGTTACGCTATTGAGCTGTTTTTTTGTTCCCTTATCCGATTTTGTTTTCTTTTCTCGTGCGAGGCTCCGGCGGGCGCATTATTTTCCTCGGTTTTTGCGACGGTCGACTGCGTCTCTTGAATTTCGAAAGCCGCGGGCTACTAATATAGAACATGATCGATTTTCTAATGGCTCGCTAATCGGAGCGTGAAACTTTTTCCCGGGCGCGGTAGATTATCGAAAGAGAAGGAACTTCCTTCAAAATGTTATGTAAGGTTTAGATATACTGATTTTGTTAGTTTGATAAAACGTTATATGTATAAAAAATAAATTCAATTTTTTAGTTGATATTTTCTTTCATTTTGGGCACTCGTTTATTTTCTTGGGTTATTTATGGATCTTTAGTAGCACTTAATACATGAAGTAACTTTTGCATTAAAATCCTTTTTAATTTTTTGTTTATAGGTTTAAATACCGATAATAACAGTCCCTGCACACAGACATTAGTAGGTCAGTGGTTGTCAAAAATAAACCTGTCGGATTACGAGTCACTCTTCATAAATTACGGATTCGACGACTTGGAATTTATTGTAAGTCACCAAAACACTGACCGTCTATCAATATCTCTGCCGACTCCAGCAGCAGCATCACGAAATTTCTAATTCGCTTCTGAATCCGTGGAATTTTCAGAACGGCGTCCTAGACGAGGCAGACCTGAAGGAGATGGGCATCGGCAGCGAGCAGGACCGCGCGGCGATCCTCGACGCGGCCTCGCTCCTGAACAACCGGGTCGAGAAGCGGCCGACGAGCAACCCGAGCCAGACGGTCGACGACTGGCTGAAGTCGATCCACCTGGAGAACTACGGGGAGCTGTTCAGGCGGCACCTCTACACCGACATGGACCGCGTGCGCAGGGTCTGGGAGGTCGAGCTGCAGGCCGTCCTCGAGATCCAGAAGCCTGCGCACCGGAAGAGAATCCTGGCGTCGGTCAACGGCGGCTCCATACCGCTGTCGACCAATAACAACATGTCGCACGGCGTCCGCAACGGGAACGGGCCCAACCTCGAGGATCTCAATAAGGATCTTAATGCGCTGGTGAGTGCTTTCTTAAATTGATGATGGCTTGTATATCTTAAAGCAGAGCGTTCGAGGACGGAGCTGCGAAATGCGATGGGTATCTTGTGAGCAGTTTTTGCTGTTTGCAATAAAAATTCTTGTATGCTGCATTCTTAGGATTTTGTTAAATACCCGATATCGAGTCAGTGATCAAAATTTATACCAAAAAATGTACCGTAAATACACAATGAAAGACTGAAAAGTAAATTTTCATCCCCCCTCGATTACTCGCATAATTCTGTCATTAAAAACCAAAAAGCAAAAGACCACTGACAAAGAAGACCGAGGTTCGGGGCATGATTGCGCGAAATTCCGCATCACCGGGAGAGGGCGACTCGGCCGGGCTCGACATTTCATTAGGCCGGCTGCGAAGCGTGACGCGTTCCAGCGACAACAATGCGCCCGGCGCGCATCGCTCGTCGGAAGGGAAGCGTAGGAGAGAGTGAGAGAGAGCTGCTCTCAAAGCTCCCCGATCGGGATATATTTCGCAGCCCGATCGATGTATAAATATCGCGGCTAATTGGAGACTGCCGGCATTGTGCGAGTCGGGGGCTGACACTTGAGGAGGAGTCTTTCAGCGGCGCCGTTCGAGCGCGCGAAGCAGGCTTTTGTTTCGCGCCTCTTTTTCCACCTGTCCTTTCACTCCACCTGCGAGCGAGAGCGCCGACTCCTCGCATTCTTTTCACTTTATCGCGTCCCCCTAATTGGCTTAATAAGTTTTCCCTTTTTTCGACAGCTCTCGCCGCGCTCCTAAGCACGAGTTGTGCGGAACTTTTTTATCGAGTGCCGAGCTCTCCGATGGCATTTCCCTTTTTCGCGCTCTCCTCTGCTCTTTGATACTTAATTAAAGGCTGCTTCCTTGCGCGTTCGCCGCACTTAATTAGAAACACAATTTTTAACCGCGCGCTTTGCCTCTCTCTCTCTCTCTCTCTCTCCCTGTGAATTGCTTTATCTGTGGAGCGAAGGGGTATTTATTACCAATCGGCTGTAAGAAATTTTATTGTTGAAACCCAGTACAAAGAAGAAAATTTTATTTGTAATTTAACATATTTAAGAAAATATTTATAGTACTTTCATTTTCGTACGTCACTTTTTACAGTGGATGAAAAATTATAATTCAAAGTCAAATTTGCGTCTCGTATTCCATAGCTCTAATTTTTTAATTACTATAAAATATATTTGAAATGTTGAAAGCATCTTTAGGCAAATTTTAATATATCCAAATCCCAGTTGTTTATAAACAAAGCGTAATAGTGCTGCAAATTATATTTACAAACAGTTTTAAAATCTTTTCCCTCGAATGCCCACATGGAAAGCGCCAAACTCAAACCCGAAAATGTCCGTTTCAATGCAGAAAACAAACATTCAGCAGCTGAAGGATGAAATTCGGGAGAAGCTTCCGGACTCGGTGCACGGCAACGGCTTGCCAACGCCGACGACAACGACGACCGGAGCGTCCACGACCGCGTCGACGACGGCGACCGCGGGCACGAACGCAAGCACGACCGGCACGCTGAAGCATCGCAAGAACAGGCCGGCGCCGCCGCCTCCGCAGAAGCCACCCGCGCACAACGGAGCCGTGCAGGCTCCGGAGCAGCTCGAAATACGAAACCCCTCCGAGCTGCTCTTTGGAGTGCCGTCCACCCTCAAGACGCAGTGGAGACACCAGCCCAAGGATCTAGTCACTGGCAACGTCACCTACGTTGCCAATGTGAGTATTTCTGTTTACGTTGCGAATTCAAATGCAAAATTTACTTATATTAAATCTATTTTGTTTTTTTAATTATGAAATTTTGGACCTTTAACGCAATCGGTGATTAGCTATGAATTGCGGACTATACAGTTCATAAAAAATATTTTGTGTTTAGTATTTGGGCTCGACGGTTGTGAAAGAATTGCGAGGAACAGAGTCCACGAAAAAGTCGATACAAAAGTTGAAGAAGATCAATCGAGATCCAAGAGGCACTCCAGATATCACCTTGTCGATATCCTATCGCGGCGTCCGTTTTCTCAACACGTTAACTGACGTAAGTCTACGATTAAAACTGGTATACAGATTCGGGGAGCTTTCGAGCTAAATTCGTGTTTTCTGTTGATGTAGGAGCCGATATGTGAACACGAGATAAGGAATATTCACTGTGCCTGCCAGGACGCAGATGACCTTACACATTTTGCTTATATTACCAAAGACCATGCCAGTCGTACACATTTCTGCCATGTTTTCTGTGTGCCAACTATGGTAATTTGCTTCTTCTATACTAAGTTTGAAATATACTTTCAAAGAATAAGTTATGTAATTAATAGTTTCATTTCGTCACGATTTCTTCTAATTAATTACTTTTTGTTGATTTTTGCTTGATTGACAGAAAATTTGGCTGAAAGTTTAACTGAAAATGTTGTTGACGTTGTGTTGCAGGATCAAGCCACCGAGATCATTTTAACCTTGGGTCAAGCTTTCGAAGTCGCCTACCAAATAGCTCTAAAAGACAAGCTCGGTGGTCACGCCATTCGTTCACAATCAGCAAGCCAGCTTACGAGTCTCGCTTCTCCCGGATCGAAATCAGTCAGCAGCATCGGCGGCATTACCAAAGTTGCAAGTTCTCCATCCAGGGATATCAGCCAAAACAACGATCATCACCACAAGAACGAGGCGAACAACAGCCACCACCAAAGCAACAGCAATACCAACCCGCGAACGAAGCCTCGCTCGAAGTCAATCACGAATCCGTTCATCGGTGCTAGTCTGTCCACCACTTCCAGTTCGGGTCTGAGCGCGCCGCCGCCGCCGCCAACCAGTCGACACCCCAGTCCCAACAAGTCCGCCAACAATTCCAACTCCCACGCCAACTCGAAGCCGACGGGAACGGAGAGCAATCCCATGAAGCTCTTGGCCACTCACGGAAGGTCGCACTCCGTCAACGACATCAAGATCAACGGGAACCAGCTGAAATTGGCTCCCGTCCCGGTCGACGACATCAGCATCGGCGTCAAGGACATGAAGGCCGGTTCCAGGGCGCCGATCGCTCTGTCGGAAGAACTATAATGCGGACTTCTGAGACGCCCCCGTTGTTCTTTCGTTCATTTGGGTTTCCGAACGTTTTCTGCTTTCATTTTTCGTTCCCTGTCGCGCGCCGCCTGTAAATTTTAACTGTAAATACGATGGACGAGGGACGGGAGGAAGATTGACGATTATTGTGATGACTCGTTCGCGAGGAACGGATTTTTGCGACGCTCCCCTCCCGCGAATGGTGATGTCGCACTGCTGTGACAGAGTCGCGGAGTCCGTTTTCTTATGGAGGATGATATTATTTATTGATTCGCATCGATTATCTGTGACGTATGTCATTATGTTGTATGGCATTTTATTTTAATTAGTAGCTAATATAATAAAAGATATTTTCTATAATTTTTTATTTCGTTTTTACTCTCAGGTTATTTTTATTTGCTTATACGCATTGCACGTTATTTCTGCTTTCATTGTTTTATTTTTCGTATTGGTTATGTTTACTTTGCTCTTTTATTTGCTTTATTTTGCAGCACAGCATTGATGAATGAATGGGTCATCAGCGGTTTTTTGGAATTTTTACTTCCACGGATTTTTCTTTTAATATTTGCGTTGTTAAGTTGAAAATGATTGCTGAAATTTTAGAGTTTAGCATTGCGACATCACTTTTCAGCAATGGAGGTGTTTCGAAGTTTATTAATTTATAAGGCAAATCATAAACAACGTAAGAGTTTTTAATTTGAATGATTCTCGGTGGTGAAAAAAGCGCTTTCTCTTACAATGAGTGATACTTAGTTAAGTGCGTATTAACTGAATATAACTAATCATAAGCATTATAAAATCTTTCCAGGATATATTCGTTCGATATTATAGGTCATAGATTACATGACATGAGACGTTGTGAAGGTAAGTAGCAATAGATTTTTTCTCGTGCAAAGAATGATTACATTCATGATATGTGACGCTATAAAATATGACTGTCTGGATATAAATTATCCGCGCAATACAGGAAAAGTAGGGCTTTAAGAAAAAAATGATGCATTTGACATTTTCTTGTTTTTTGACTAAGCATTTGCTTTTCAAAGAAAATAGTAAAAATAAATTATAAAGCCCTGCTCTTTTATCGTGATTGTAACTATTCTCTTGATGAACATTTCAACGATTCTGGCAATCGAATTTTTTGTATAAATTTATTGACTAAACCTCAAATTTTCAACGATTTGAGAATAAGCGATTAGGAAATAAGGAACTTATTAATAATACATATTACTCGCAACATACTGGACAGTTTAATTAAAGCGAACTTTGCTTTAATCGAACTGATCTCATTTATCATTCGTCGACGCAGTGATCAGCGCGTCAAGAAGTTTTTTACATTCTCATTGATTAGCAGCAAGGATAAATGCATACCGAACTCATTCACTTCATTTCTCCGTTTATCTTGAGCTAGAATTTATCAGCTACTTTTTTAAAAAAAAGTGGTATGCACTCGAATTTGGTTCTCCCAATTTTTGGAAGAAAAATTAAATTTCAAGTAGTTGGTAAATTTTGGCTTTGGATAATCTTTGAACAGGCAGTGATAAATCATTAACACTCCAACCGGAAACCGCGAAGGCTGACGATACATTCTTTTTTATAATCTTTTTAACTGATTCTGAACTATTGTTTACACAATTTTGGCAGTTCTGATATTTCAAAGACTGAAAGGCTTAAACGAAGTTCTGTTCATTTGGCGTTTTGTGATCTTATTCAAACGGACCTAAAAATTCTTTGAAAATTCCTATTTGCGGTTGTTAAACTATAACGAATTTCACGCAATAATAAAATTCTACTTTGACTAGCCGTATTTACTCTACTTAAATTAATCGTATATTAATTTTAATGTAAAAAATTGATCCGCGGCCATGCATATGAATCGTCGAATTTTATGCATGCGTTATTTTGATTACCTCGCTGGCGGTGTTGGACATTTTGCTTCACCGATCGAAACTAAAATAATCTTTCGAACAATTTCGCTATCATGCAGTACTAGCATTCAAATAATCATAAATCGATATACAGAGTGCATAAACTTGTGTCAAAACGTAAACAATCTTACAAACTTTTACCTCAATTTTTTTATCGACGGCAATTTTTCGTACGACTTTTATCTAAAATATTTTTCTTAGAAGATTTTACAATAATTTTCAAACCTAAATCACGAGACGTTTTTCGTTCTTTCGTAACTAATAAACAGTAATCCGCGAAAAAAAAATAAACAAAGAGCCAAAGGGTAGATATCACCTTTCGTTTATAAAACTATAAAATCAGCATATGTACAATTTATATAAATTACGTACGTAATTTATGCATTACATGCGTAAAATATCATGTGTATAGAATTTACACGCGGCCGAACGATCGAATAATTTATCGACATTACGAAGAAACGCATATATGTAATAGAAGAGGGCGTCGTCAAAGCGACATCGAACGCTGCGCGCAAAACTGTTTCTGATGACGTTGCGCCACGTAATGCGGGACGGCCTAGGACGAAGAGCGCCGCGCGCGACAAACACGATTTGTGGTGATACTCCGAGCGTCATTACGACGGACATAGAGAAAAAAAAGCTAATAGTTAACGATACGTGTGTTGTTTATTCCGGGTGATTATTAGAAATAAATGAAGCTATTAATCAAGTCGCTTAGATTAAATTTAGGGAGAGAATAGTCAAAAAGTAAAGAGATGCAGGAAAAACGCGGATATCTTATTTGGGGCCTTGCAATGACTCTGTTGTTAAAGGCGCGAAGGCGATGCTTACAAAAAAACGCAAACTTGAACCAGTTTGGGAACGTTGTATTCGGCTTGTCTTGGGAATGAAACTTTTACAAGGAATATTATGTAACTTTGAGCAGTATTTTAGAGTACAAGTTAACATTTTTCTCGGCACTACAAGTATAGCAACTAAAGGGCGAGGCGAGAATTTAAAAGAGTAGAAAAAATAAACGTGAAAAATTAAGAGAAAAGTAATATTTAAAAATTATATCGAGGCTAAAGAGTTTATATAGATGAAACGATAAAACTGCCAAAATTATACGACTTTGCTTGTTGCATGGCGAAGTTACATTACGCACACACTGTATACCGTCGAATTTATTATAGATAAGATTAACGGCACTGTTCCATTCGACAACGGTAAGAACGGCGTAAAGGCATTTTTTGTAGATAAGAGTAATAAGATAAAAAAAAATAACACTATTGTGCTAACGCATCAACATTGATAAACGATAAAAAGTATTGCGCTTGTTGCTATACAAGATACTGTGGCAGCTGCATCTAAGGGCTCCTTCATTCGGAGCTTGTTTTTCCTTATAATGGACAAATTACTGTGTCAAATCACCGTATAGTAAGAGTCATAATCATAAAGTCTCGTGAAAATTTTCCAAAAATCATTAACCTACGTTACACCCACGTACAGAGTGTCTTCTACTTTAACTCTTAGACTGAATAGCAAGTAAATGAATGGGTTATGCGGCTTAAAATTAAGGAGGGGACCGTTTCGAGATCAAATTTCAATTCTTCAGTTAAGGCTCTTATTTTCGACCGGGGAAATTCAAGGTTTGGAAGATTTTACGTGCTTTCCACGGGTAAAAATGATTAATATCAAACTTTAAGACATGCGATCTTTACTAAATCCAGTTCTACTGGCGAAGCGTTGCTCGAACCCTTCTCTCAAAGTGTAAAAGTTAAAGTGACACCCCGTATTAAGCATTATTAAGCATCATCGAGAAATTGAAAACCTCAGTTGTTCAGACTTTATCATCAACGCGCTGACATTTCAAATCAAATCGCCCCGTTCCGGATCATCAGAAACATAGGATACGCCAAGGCGCACAAAGATTTAAAACTGACGGACCAAAAGCGAAGGAAAAACGAAAGAGTGAAAAATAAGATCGTTATAATAGTCAAAGACCAGCGGAGGAGTTCCGCGTTCTACAATACGAATAAACGGAAAAAAGGATCGCACTCGCTGACCTCGCGAATTCGTTTCCGGGGCCTCGGCGTCGATATTACACGGCTTAGGGAGTAATAATTCGTACGTTGTTATTAACATTGAATACTAAGAAGCAAAATGTGTGTATAAAGATAGTCGACATGTCTAGACGTAAATGAAAGAAATAAAATAAAATTTAAATATTGTAATCTCTATTCGGTATAGGATAGTTTTGGCCTGCGAGAATCAGTTCGAACGAGCTCTGCATTTTATTTTGTACAGAATAAAAAATTAAAGGAAACAGATGATAAAGTAGTGGTTAAATTATTAATCTTATTGATATAGCTAAATATAATAAAATGTTGAAATTATTAAAAATATAAATGCAAATATTCCAAAAGTATTGCTTAAATCGATATAGTAGATTTTTCTTTAGGACAATCGATAAATATCTTTTGATCATTATTTTTATGACAATTCGTAAATATTGTATAATATATATATATACATATATATATATATATATAATAGCAATATATTTATTTTAAACGATTCAATTATGTATAAATATAGTCAAGTATTATAAATTGACAAGTGTTATTAGCTTTTATATTTATGTATTTAAACTTCTTTCTTCGTGGATTTGAAATTCACCAATTCCTTTACAACAATTGTTATTCCGCTTCTCTCTGCAATAAAACTCGAAGGTGAATTTCTACTTGAACTAGCACCAAAGAAGCTATCTAGATTTATTAATATTGTTTTATTGACGAAGCAAAAAAGAAGCGTTAAAATTATTTAAAAATGAAACGTGCAAATATGTAGTTTTGAAAAATTTGAAAAATCAGGCCGCATGGAAGGCCGCATTTCGACCAAAAGCGGGGCGGAAAACTGCCTCAATAAAGCCGCTTACCGCTGAAAAAGCGGGCGCATCCAATAAACGAAGAGTCTGCACCGTAAAACATTAATGGGGAGATTCGCGCTCACTAATCTTTCCAGTAATTAGACGCTCTCCTTTAATTAGCGCGATTTAACCGGCCGGTTAAAGGGATGTCATTCCTCGAGCCTCGCGGCTGCTCCATCTTAAAGGCGGCGATTGTTTATTAGTCGCGGCGCTCGTAATTACGCAGTCATAAGCCGCGCGCGCCTCCCCGATTTACGCGATGCGCTCCCGAAGTAATTACGACGTCACAGTCGAGATTTAATTTATCCCTTTGATGTCTGGAGATTCATTCATTAAGGGGCACGCGCGTTCATACACACAGAGCCCGGCTGCAAGCATCATTAACGCAACGTTTATGTACGCGCGGCTCTCCGAATTCACTCGCGAAATTCATACGCCACTCGTTCGCCGACCGGCGGAAGTTCGTTCGTTCTTTCTTTGGTATAAGGGAAACTTGTTGAGCGTCGTATGAGCAAGTTTATTTTTTTAAAGCGATCGTCATTCTTTCGATACGTATCTTCCTACGAGCTACGCTTCCACTTTTCTTCACGTTATGCATTCTTGCTGGCGGCGTTGATTTTTGTTTTCGTAAAAGTCGAATCATATCATCCCTCGTCATCATCATCATTGAGCCCTCATACCTGATCACATGCCTCTTTTAAGTAGCAGGGAGCTATATGTCTAAATAAAGAATCAAATATCTAAGGTGAAGCATTAAAAAAGATATAAGTAATCAATGTGATCTCGAAAAAAAGGTAGATTGTCGAGGCGCAACATCGAACTGATTCTCGCAGAAAACTTCTTACGTGTGCTAAGTTAAGTGAAAGAAAAAAACCAAGTCGCGCGCGCACTATTTAGCTCCTTTCCTGTAATTATCGAGAGGGCAAAGCCCGTCC
This sequence comes from Ormyrus thymus, assembly GCA_035582935.1. NCBI lineage: Eukaryota > Metazoa > Arthropoda > Insecta > Hymenoptera > Ormyridae > Ormyrus > Ormyrus thymus. Next base: position 1,325,976 of record JAWWEM010000030.1, on the reverse strand, counting down.
TTGGCTCTGTTTGCTCGTTTCTCCGAGGTGCATACAAGTACGGCCGTACTCGTCGATTATTATTATGTGTGTTGTAAATATACGGTTCAGATGAGCTTATTGTCTCGTAATGTCGCGTATCAAACAGCAAGCTCTCGTGTTATCGATTAATCGTAATAGTGCTACTTTCAGTCCTCGCTCTCGTACTTTATGGTAAACAATGTACTGACAAAGAGGGGCTTATACTTTGGAATTTCTGATACCTTGATTTTGCGCCGAGTTAATCTTGAGGTAGCGGGAAATTGGATTCTTATTGTTTGCTTTTATTTCTTGTTTTATTGTTTAGCAGATGATTGAAGAACAACGATTCGGAAGATTCTGCCTGCATGTATAAGCACTTCTTTGAAAGATAATTGTTTGACTTTGACTTTGGTGTCTATATTGCACTAATGATTCAATAATAAGAGTAATTGTAATAATTTATCTAACTTCCTTAATACCAAGTGTTCACGATAACATCTTGTGTCATTTTTACAGAGTCTTTCTAACATCTTCGAACTATAAATTTGTATGCAGTAGAATAAGTTTCTCTTACTCATAAGTGTTTCATATTATAGGATCTAGAAAACTATTTGCGTGATAATAAAACTTGACACCAAAGCTAAGACTACCTTAACAACGTTTCTTTTTCACGTTTATACAAAAGAAGCAAACACCTATTCGAATAGCATTTTTCTACAAAATAACGTAAGTAAAATACTAGCGAAAACCGCGGTCGATCGAGTCACCGAGATATTCCTTGCAGCCTGCAGTGATCGTCGCAGAAACATATATATCGCAAGACCTAGATTTGCATTTTCTTAACCGTCAATCGCAGCGCGGGCAAAACGAGGAGTCACTGCTCGGCTACGCAACGGGTACTTGTATACACAGCCACTGCGGAAGTAAAGAAACGATCGAGCAGAGCTCATCGGCAAGGTATTTGCGAAGTACATCGTCGCCGATAAGGGGAGGGAGTTGCCGGGAACGCCCTCTGATAGGCAGCTTCGTTATCGCGGCAGCGATAAGAAGGCAGCATTCGGGGGAGAGGCGCGAGCGTTTAACTGTACTAATAATTCATAGCTATTGTCTCGATTTCTCAACTAGGACCGTTCGTTTCGTGTCGAAATCGCGGATTAAATCGTAAGATGATATTATATATATACACACTTGCCACGCTTTTTGCCGCTGGTACGTCCTGGATCGAAGACTCGCATGTGTTCTTCTGAGCCGAGAGCTCTTCCGCGATGGATTCTTACGCGCGCCGAAGCAAAAACCGCTTGAAGCTCGTTGCGACGGAGGTCTTATTACTGTAGGGAATTCGGCGCTGCTCGACGCGGGGATTCCATCGCGACGGAAGCGTTTCTCATTAGAACGAAATGCTGACAATATGGTCGATTCACGGGCTCTCGGCAAACTCGATATTCTTTTTCTCATCGTCAACTATAAAACTCAATTTTCTGTAAAGCTTAAGAATATTGACGGATTAAACTTAGCAGAATAAGCAAAGAAAAATAGGTAGATATAAGTAATCCTGTCGTCACAAATTTATCTCTAGTAGATCGTCATCGCACCCTTGTCGTCGCTAAAGCAAAAGAAAATAAATAAATAAAGAAAAACATGCCAATGGATTTTCGTCGACATTCATAACATAAATCATAAAGCATTTCACCTCTCAACTCGGCTGCGATTCTCGTTTCGTTCGCGAACTTTCGTTGTTACCGAATTAATTTTTGTATGCGGAGCGCTTGAATGATGATTTAATCCCAGATTTAAGAGATGTCTTGCTAAGCTGCGCCGTCTTTTCGACAACGGAAGTGGCGATGCCTTTGAGCACGCTGGAAGAGCAAAGCGCACTTAGCGTACGGAATTTGTCAAGTGTAAATAGGTAATGGCAAAGGAACGCGCGTTGTAAAATAGGCAGAGAACAGTTTCATTGACGTGCAACGTTTTAACTTGTAATTATGCGATAGGAAATGGTCAAGAGCGGACGTGAATAAGAGACCGGCGAATCCTTACTAGAATTCCGCACTCTATGATTTGTTTAATCGATAAACTCGTAAAGTAATTAAGTAATAGTGTACTGAAAATTCTTAGGTATATTGCTTAAATTTAAAAATACCAGATTATGATTGTATTTTTGACTAATTTCCCGGCGATTTCAAAGTCTCTGCTTCCATCCGTGAAGATTAAAGGTTTGTGAATGAGCTGAGCGATCTGTTAATCACGTTTTTTCGCTTCGAACGACCGTTTATAAAAAAAGATATTAAATATGTTATATAAGACTAAAACGGGATTGCATTATCGCTTACGAAGCACATTAAAAAAATGAAAAGAAAGAATTGCGTATTTAATTAGAGGAATCGTAAACGTAGACGCGGTGAAAGGCCTCCCGTTGCCGTTACTTCGAACGAATTGTAAGGCAAAAATATTTTCAGAAAGCCGATGGAATGTGCAATATAAAACGAGGGCAGCGCGAGGCCTTTCGTCGCTTTTATTTCAAAGTGTACAGAAAACGGCAGGATGGAAAACAAAAGATGTCACGTCGGTCAATATCGAAAAAAATCAAAAAAGTGGGTAGAGATGAAAAATATGCGGACGTAGAGGGAGAATGGAGTAAGAAAGTGCTAAAGAAAGGTGCATGAATAATATATTATTCGCTCGAAGCTTGTAAAACCGGGGATGCCATATTATATAGATGCGCTATATTTTAAACGAACGCAGCCTCATCGTCATTAAATCACGTATAGACGCAGACTTCCTAAGTTCTCGTATACTTTATATTTATTATTGTTCATGTTTACTAGAAGTATATATAAATATATAATATATCAGAGATTATTCCCCGGAATACCTATATAATGTCTACGTCTTATATAATAAAAGCAAAATCACAAACTTAATTATGCGCTTGTATTTATTTATCTTCTAAATCCTGAACCTATATTATCTTTAAATTAAGATTTTAAATTTATGAACTTTTATTTTCATACATTTGAAATACTTTTAAAATAAGTCAACAAAGTGTAACAATATGATCGTAGACTGGTTTCATCGAATAAAAGGTTCCAAATATAAATAGTATTGTCAATCCGCAAATTTGAGGAGTACACATATAAGGTAAGCAATAATAAAAAATACGCGCTGTAAATGACGTTTAATCATCATTGTATATTTTTATTTCAAAAAAACGAATTAGGTAGCTACGTGTCTATATGCAGACATATCGAAATTTAAGCATCAATAATGCTCGCCAACCTCCGCAGCTACATTTGGAGTCGATGCGATTGCGATACGTCGCCTCCAAGAAAGCCCCTCGATCAGTCAGTTATTGAAATTGCGTGCGCGAGCCCACGTCGTAGAACAATCGCCCACCAAGAGACACGAGTGCGCATTTCCATCTGAATTCGAAATAATCCGTCTCCTCAACGCGCAGAAGTCAGCCCCCCCCGGACTCTTCACTCTCGCTCTCCTCCTTCCGCCGGCTCCGAACGGAAGTCGAAGACTCCGCGGAGGAGGACAAAAAGACTGCGCGCGCGAGAGAGAGAGAGAGAGAGAAAGCTGGCGGCGGGGGCGGTCGCGAGGCGCCGCGCGGCACCCCTGACTGCCGCGCGGAACAAAAGAAATAAACGAGGGCGTGGTATGTGCGTGACGTTGTTATATAAGTGCGCCCAAACATCGCGGCGGCCCGCGCAAAGCGACGACGCGCTAAGCGAAACAGTCGGTGGGAAAGCTTTGCCGATTTCTCAGACAAATCGTGCCTCGTTTGGGCTCGCTTCTTCGCCTCTTTTTCTCCGCGCTTTCTTTTTTCTCGGCGAAGGGCTGTCCAATTTGTTCCGTCGGTGGAAAGCCGAGGATTTCGAGTTGCGGACGAGCGGCATCAATCATATAAACGATCCGACGATTGGAACGCCTTTCCTCTCTTTTTTATAGCTTTCGACGAGGCGATTTTGTACGTGATACACATAAATCACGCGAGTGGTGTTTATTCACTTTAAAATTACAAACTTTTTCTATTTTATTTCAAATTTAAATTAAAAATTAAATGATCAAAAATTTTCGTACGTTCACTTGATTATTATCACTAGAAAATAGACTAGGGCGAGAAGCAGCTGAATCACGCACGAATTGAGTTTGTCGCCCGAGTGTCACTAAAATCTTGGTGAATAACAGCTCGTGCAGCAAAGAATGAATTTTGATAACGTCTTCTCTTGTCTTCTTTCTTTTATCAAATAGGTGTAGTTCTGCAATTCTTTAATAAATAATTTCATTTTACTTTCTGCGCAACATTATGTGTTCGAACATGGAATAATTAAAGTTAATTTATGAATTTTGAATTGTCGGTCGGAAAAAATTCTACCTTATTTTTTATATAATTACTAATTCAAAAGTTCATAATTATTTTAATTAACTTATTATACCGAGTAGTTCCCGTATCGCAGAATAAGCCATCTCAGGCACGCTTTTTATGTAAAAAAACACGAAAATAAATACTCGTATTACAAAAAGTATAGTGCCCACCACGGACGAGGGCACCTTTTTGCCCTCGCGTGGTTGCAGTACCGCCCATAGACGAGCTAACACGAGTCGAAGGCGAAAACGCTCCACTTCTCGCCCTTAGTATCCAATTTGCTATTCTTATAAGATTTATGTGTCAATACTTATAATTTCGCGTATACAAAACCGATTTAAAAAAATAAGATTCATAAAGTTTTTACAAAGTTATCGGTGACTGAATAGAAACGAAATATTCGTAACAAAAAAGTATGTTCTGATCGTAAAAAATAGTTTAAAAAGTGCGTGATGAAATATTACGCTACACGGAGAGAATTTTCGCTAAAAAATAACCCGAAATTCTGGGTAAAAGTTAGCCGAAAATAGTGTAACCGCAAGATGCAACGCCATCTAGTGAAAAATTAAACA
>JAWWEM010000030.1:1280260-1312306 GCA_035582935.1 Ormyrus thymus | reverse complement strand
CACGTTTGCGATTCGTAATGGTAATTTTTCCTGTAAATTTAATTGTAAATTTTCAGGAAAAATTCTCTCAGTGCAGAGTACGTATAAGTTGAAAGTACAAGTTTACGCCCAGTTTATTGGTTAAAGAAAAATAAACAGGTATCGTTAACCATAAATGCGTTAGTTACTTTAATTCTTCAGTTTTGTTCGTCTACATTTATTTTTACAGTATAAATATACGCATCATAAATTATACAGTGCACTATAAAAATCATCTCTTTGTACTATATAATAAGCCATAATTAAGTATAGTTTCAATAATTTAAGTTATTTTTAAATACCAAAGAAAAACCTGGAGAAATGCTATATGAGAATACAATTTTTTAATTTTCTTAGCTTTCGCAAACCGAAATAAATAAGTTAAAGAATAACTTTTATCAATCGTTTATTGCATACGCTGTTAAAAAAAACTTCAAACACTATTATTAAATTTAATTTGATTTGTACTTTTTAATTTGAACTTAATGTAAATGTATATTAGATTTATAATGAAAATTCTAAAATTAAATACATATTTACGTTAAATTTAATAACAAATTCGTAAATTTAATAAACACTTTTGTAAGAAAACTTGTTAAGATTCTTAAATTGTTCTTAAAATTAACGATATTTCTAACTGTGTAATGCATAAATGAAAGAAAAACTTTTTGAACAATCAGCGCTCACTAACCAACGGCCAATTGAATTGGAATCCCGCCGATCGCGAGCCACAAGAACCGTATCAAAATGGGCGGAGAAAAGCGCGAAAACTGTCGGCGACGTGCCGCGCAGGATACATTCCTCTCGGGCTGCGAAGTTGAGCGTGCCGCTGCAGCCGCCGCCGCCGCCGCCGAGCCGAGCGCTGAATGCAGGCAGAGGAGAGAGCGGCGCTCGCCCTTCTGTTTTCCCGACCGACACTTAATACCCGGTTTCACGGTTTGCTAAACCGAAGCGTGTAATTTTGCAGCAGCGCCAGTACGCCACTCTCTCCTCTCTCTCGCTCCGCAGTAGTTCACTCGACTATGAGCGCACGAGGTTTTCTAGTTAAGTGGACCACAAAATTCGGGAAGCCTATATAAGGCTTTGCCTTAGCTTAGCGGCGATCAGTCCCTTTGCCGGCATCACTTGTATACGATCTGTATTAGCTCGCGCAAAGAGAGTAAGCTGCGCTTTAATAACTCAAAAATCTAGCTCGTTTTCAGGGCTGCTTGTCGAGATTGGATCTTGTGCTCTTGTGTGGGGAAGTGCTTGACGTTTGTCCTTCATTTGTCACGTTTTGAAGACTGCGAGTTTGTGTTTTAGTGTCGAGACTGCTGTGAAAAATAACTTTATAATCTTGCCATTTTTATTGACGAAAAAGTGCTGCTTTTCATTTCGTGTTTGGTCAAGTAATGCTTATTAATCGATATATTTAAAACTGTACACTGATTATTGCACAGAACAAATAAAACAATTTTCAAAGTAAATGTTCATTATTCATTTAAATCACGTTTATTCAAGCTATATTATTAAACTTATGTAAATTATATGAATTTTGGAACAAAAATGTTAAACTTCAATTATGCATTTTAATTTTAATTAAATTTTCGGTGAATGCACTAATTTATGTCAAAAACAAACTGTAAATATTGCGTAATATTATATTTGACACAAAGGGATGAGATTGTTTAATTGAAATTCATAAATGTTATTAAACGACGAGAAATTAAATTTTGAATATATATTTATACTCAAATTAATATAGCTTACAATTACAGTATTATTATATGTATCTTAATAAATTACATGTTCAACTAATATTAATAATCATTCATTTGCGCTTGTATATATTGTCCGTTGCGAAGAAATTAAACTAATATTCTCTTTTATTTCAATTAATATTATCCACTGGTATGTAAGTCATAAATGGAATACGTTCATGTAGACAGAAAAATTAGTTAAACTGTTATTACAATAAAAATATATTTCATGTTCACGGTATTCGTTCAGACAATATTTTTGAGTAGAAATATTATTTAACATAAAAAGGTAAATGCTAAAGATTTATAGATATGAGTTTCTGTAGAAATATTTTCCCACAAAGTGCTCCTTTTCTTTTCTAAAGACGAAAATTTTGATGCTGCTAAATAAGTTTATATTTACCCTATAAAAAAATGTACAATAAAAAGTAGTTAAACTTGGCTTCGGCGCAGCTCTCCAATTGCAATTTCATCGCCCAAGAAAAACCACCTGGAAAAAGTGAAAACGCCATAAAAAGCTATGATTTAATAAAGTCTGGAAAAGCGAAAGACGGCTTGAGAACGCGAAGATGCGCATTCGCGGGGGCCAAAAGCAGTGTCTCGGCAGCAGACGTCGCGCACTCGAGGCCGTCGGAGATGCTCGAGTCGCGCGCAGGAGTGAGTAGTTCGCCGCTCGAGTGTAGCTGTTCGCCGCGGCCCTTTTGCGTTTCGCGCGGCCAAGAGCCGAGGCTGTATATAGACGTACACGCGGAGACGTCGGGGGCCAGACGTCGGGACGATGACGGTTGAAGGCGCGCACAAAGGAGGCCAGCCGAGCGCCGGATGCAGGAAGGACGACGACGCCGTCGAGGACCATCGACTTAACTCTCTGTCTCCTCGCAGACGCCGGAGCTCGGCGAATAATAAGCTTTGTGCCAGACTAACCCGGCAGATCCTCGCGGAAGAATGCTCTTCGAGTGTCTACCGCTGCCGCTGCTGCTGTTGCTTCTTCTGCCTGCGCCTGCAGAGCCTTTTGTCCGGAGAGCGAGGAGAATTGGATTTTTTACCCGGCGCCGGCAGGATGTTTGCGTGGACGGAAAATTGGGTCTCAACGTCCCGAGAAAACTTTGCCGCTACCTAACGGGCTGCTTCACTTTGTTTTAAGCGCCGAGATTAAGCACTTTACCCCTGCTTTCAGACGATGAAATTCGATGAAATAAGTTCTTGGGAGGGCGTTCAATTGTCTTGTATATCATAAAGAATTTTTATTTATTTACCAAGAAACTTTTTCTCGACTAAAGATTTTTTGAATACACGATGGATGTACATTGGTTTATGTCAAAATAGACGTTTGATTTAAGAAGGAGCGAAAAAGGTAAAAGAAATGAAAGGTAAATGCTCTTTTTTCCATGTACTTGGTGCTGCAATACTCGAAAAACTAATTAAGTGCAGACTGACATCGAAGACCCAGAGGGGATCCCTCCTCTCGTGAATTATTTGACTAGAAGCAAGACCTGCGTAAAGAGCCCCGGCATTTTCACCTCCTTTTTCTGGAGCACGTCGGGCTGCGGCGATGCTCGAGAGAAGCCACAAATCAGGGGCTAATTACGGCCGCGGAGGGCTAAGCTCGTCATTTTTTAGCCGCGTTCCTCCTCAGGTTTTCGTTGAAAAGTGAGCGAATCAGCGGGAGCCTTTCAAGTCCCGACATATCAGGCGAGTGGCTTTGGGGCTCTCTTTTCTTCAAAAGAGCGAGAGGGTACACTCTAATGTCTCCGCCTCTTCCTGTTTTCTTCTCTCGAGTCGAGTCGGGGAATGATTACTTTCTCTTTTTCGCGATGCGCGCTCCCGTACACGCTTGGCCTCTTTGACGAGAAATGGAAACAAGAAGGAGGAACTTTTCATTCAAGGACCGCGCGAGCCCCCGAACGAGTCTTTCGCATTTGCTCGCATTTGCTCGGGGGGATGAATGCCGATCTTTCGCTCTTCCCTCTCGGTCGCTTCTTCCTGCTGCTCTTCCCTCCCCCGTCTCTCTCTCTCTCTCTCTCGCTGCCTCCGAGGATGAACTCGCCGAGGAAATGAAAAAGCACTGTGTATCACTCTTGTACGAGGCTTTTCTGTGCTTTGGCTTTATTATTATCTGCTGGTGAAGCACTTTATTAAGAGATTTGTTAAGATGCTTTAGTCCCCATTTTTCCTTTTACGATCTCTCTATGCTTCAAGAATTTAAATTCATTATTATTGCGAAATTAAATCTAAGCCTCTTCAATGGTCCTCAGACCCCAATTATTTTTAAACTTTGATTATAATTTTCAATGATTGCACGTGTATTGCAAAAATTATAAGTAATAATTGAAATTGAATTTTCTCACATTACTATACTTTCTCGAAATGTTACTTTTTCAAACAGGAACTATTATTCTGATGTAAAATATTATTCGATTTTTCATTTGAAATGTATTCCATTTCTTTTGAAGTTGAAATATGATATACCTAAAAAATTTCTGTTCGCATCTGCGTGTATCCCGTTGCCGCTTTTAGACTAATTTACGAATTTCAATTCAATTCTGAGGAAATATTGTAAAAGTTTATATTTACGTGAATAATAATTTTTCAAAAGTAAAAAATTGAAAATCTTTTTAAGAAGGCTTATTCAAGTAACCAAAATTATGTATAGTTTATCTATTTACTTTAGACAACTATAACGTATAGGTAAGATAAACGAAAATACAACAGACCTATAACTCTATAAACAGATTTGCTGACAGACTTGTAGGCAAAAGGACAAAGCGAGCTCTCAATCTCTATGATTCAAGAGCTGAGACAAAGCGACGAAAAAAACGACAATATTTTGAAGAGTAAACTCGAGCATTCGGTCTTGCAACAAGAGAAATATCACTTGTTTGCAGAACGATTTGAAAAGCTCTTCGGCAGACTGAAGAGTGGCTTTTGTGGGTGGCAAGTGGATATCGCAATGGAAATGTTTGTCGCACTTTGCGGCTTCTCGACGTAAGTGCAGCTTGCGCCGAGGGAAAATTATAATCCGAATAAGTCCTCAACAGCTGACTCGCTCTCGATTTCGACGGCACTTTGCAGCGAGTCCTGGACTCATTCTCCGCCGGAATATGGAAGCATAATCCGCCGAGTATTTAGACGGGGGAGTTTGAAAGGCGATCGATTCCTCAAAGCGAGACACGCATGCGAGGGATGTTTGACTTTCAAAGCCGACGACGCTCGAATTCGCTGCCTGGGCGAGACTGATCGGTATTATCGGCCTGCGGGATTTGCTTTTAATTCACATTCTACTCGCCGGATGCAGCCTAATTTTCATTTCTGATGTAATTTCTGGCTTTTTGTAGATTACGCTATCGAATATACGTTATGCAGCCAATCCATTCATAACCCTGCCAAGATAAGTGTAACTGTTTTAACTCATTGATGAATTCCGAAATTTCAGTTGTATACGTTGTTACGTCTACAGTGAAAAAAGGAAAAAGAACCCTGGTAGAATCATTCATAAAATCTTAGCTAAATTTTAAGCCAGTTCTTTAGTTAAAATCGACAGATTTCTATTATTTATTATTCATTATCAAATAAATATGTTTGCTCGTGAATATATTTTACTGCAACGATATTTTATCTTTTACAATGATCTCCCAATAGTTTTTATTCAATTTAGGCATAAATTTTAGCTAAAAATGGCTCCATTTAAAAACACGTTATCCAGCAAAACTGATTAATTTTCTACTAGGGTAACTTTATGTATGTCTTTTTCTATTCTTGTACGCTCAGTGAGTATTTTGTATAAAAAATCTGTCAATATTTTCAAATAAAATATTAATACCGGAGCTACATTCATTTTGTTTAAAACTGTCATAAAAGTAATATAATGTAAAATTAAATTAATTTAAAAAAGAGAAATAAAATTATCATAAAATTTCTCTCTGTAACTGATTTATTTAAAACTTCTCCTTGAAGCCGCTTTTAAATTTTTATTTGCTACTTGTATCAGCCCTCTTAATACTCTGAAATTATTGGAATTACATATTGATGAAGCTTTTTAAACCGGCAAAATCTGAAAATCCAGGCACTAAATTGAGTTATATCGCATAAAAAATGCAAACTCCACAGTCCAGATCAGCCTATCTTTCCGATAGGTGGGCATATTTTTTCTAGACAAAGGCCCTGCTCGCGTGGGGCTCTCTTATGAAAACGCGCTCGCTCGCCGAGGGAGAGAGAGAGCCAGAAACAGAGCTAGACGGCTTGCCATAAGGGAGAAAACGCGGGAGAGAGAGAGAGAGAGAGAGAGAGAGAGCAACTCGTTGATTTTCCGTTTTCATATTCAATATGATCTGGCTCCTCTCTCGGCATTGTATTCATTGAAAACGAGTCAACCGCACGCAAGATGAGGAGGCCGCCGCCGCCGCCGCCGCGAGTGGATAGTAGCGGAGCAGCGGCGGTAGCAGCAGCGAGAGGGGGGGGGGGCGGGGGATGAGTGAGCTTTGGATGGAATGGGATGGAACGGCAGGGTAATGCCGGCTGGTTGGCTGACTGCCGGCATGCCGGCTCTTCTCCGCTACTCCGACTAATGAAAGGAAACTCGGCCCTGCCGCGAGATTGCCTGCCTGCGCGCACGCCGCTCTCTCTCTCTCTCTCTCTCTTTCTCTGTCGGCTTAAAGTCGATGTGTCCTCTTTAGCCCCCGAGCATCTCCTTCCCCCTTTCACTTGCGTGCGCCGCTGAATAGCAGCCTCTGTATATCTCGGTCGCGGAATCTAAGAGGAGCCGCTAATACAAAGTTGTTTTCGGGCTCTTTGATGCCGCCGGACAAAGATGCTGCCGCTGCTCTCGCAGTGCGCTCCTCTTCTTATTCGCGCTTGCTGGATCATAACTCGCTGCTCTGCTATTTGGGTCGCTGCAGCCCAAACTTGAGTGCATAGGCCGTGGAGAAGGAGCGCCGTAGAGGGCGAGAGAGAGAGGAGAGAGAGAGAGCGAAAGTAAGAGGAGGATAAAGGGAAGGGGATGGGGATGCGATGAAGACCGAGGGCAAAGCGAGCGCTTTAATTATTTTTTAATCCTGAGAGTTTTCTCAGAACGGATTTTTTCGATAATTGAAAAGAAGGCAATCATTTTGAAATGAGAAAAAGACTGACATGATACTTACCGCAAAGGTACCTTTGATTAATTTATTAACCAAGTGAATTTTGGTGCACGTGTTTTGCAGTTTAATTCACTAAGTCAATCAAGAATTCGATTTTATTGATTAAATTTAGATTTACCGCATTGGAAAATGGTTAAAATTGCATTTTAATGTAGTGATATGTTTGGAAAAAAAGTTTTAAACAGTTTGTAATTTACTTTTGTAGAAAACCGACTTTGTAGACTGATTTTTGAAAAAGTAGTTAAATTTAGTATTAAAAACTCTATAATTTTATTAAACGTCAGATAATTTTGAATCGAAAGGATCGGTGTGACGTTTTACGAGATTATTTTCTCACCTCATTAGATTAAAATTACGGAAATGTTTCCGTAAGCGGCGTCAAAATTAACTCATGAAGCATTGCAACGTAGAAGTTTGCTTAAAAACATGTTGCATTAGCCCGTTAAGGACCCTTTCAAATAATTATTCGTTCTATACATATCATAACAAGCAATATTCAACTTTTACCTTAAATATTTTCAAACAATCTGCCACTGTAAGTTTATTCTTATATTTCCTAATAATTATGATTTATGAGGATCAATTTTTAACCACTTAATCATACGCGCCTAATTTTCGAGCTCCGCATCCGTATTTGCGCTTTTAGCCAACAGTTTGATCGCAGATACTCTCAATTTTCCCCCGACGAATCTTCGCGTAATTATGAAAAAAATGCCGAACTTGCAAGTAAATTCGCAAAACATTCGAGATGCCAATAGGCTGGGAAGAAGGCGAAAATCCGCCGCTTGCCAGGCGGGAAGCAAAGTTCTCGCGCGCAACAGCTCTGCGGCGAGCAAGAGAGAGAGAGAGGGAGAGAGGCGCGCATTTCCGCGCTCGGCCAAGAAAGCCAGAGGGGCGGAGCGACGGTCGACCAGTGCTGCACGCTGGAAGGGGGTACACACGGGGAGTATGAAAAGCCGCTCGCACTCTAGGGGTGGGCCGACGAGCTGCGCGCGTCGAATCGCCTGCGATATCCCTCTCTCTCTCTCTCGCTCCATCTACGTATGTATAGCAGCCGCGTATGTGGCTTGCTCTTTGCGGGCCCGATTTCGAATTTATTCATCGCGGCCGAGCTTAATCAATCTGCTCGCGCTGGCGCGAGAGATTCGCCCGGCCCGTGTATATGGGATGAGGATGAGGATCGGAAGAGAGAGAGAGAGAGAGAGCAGGAGATTTGCTCGCGCTTTCGGGGATGACTTATTATGGATGCGGCTTAATGTTATTAAGAGGAGAATAGGAGGATCGGAGCGCGAGGGCATTAGGAAATGAGTCGGTATAAGCTGCTGAAAGGCCGCCGAGCCTGCCTGCGTTTTCTCCTGCGGTTTGCTGCGCGCTCATTGTCAACCTCGCTGTTTATAAAAGCCGCGTTTCGAAGGCGCAAGATTCGCCGACGATTCCGCCGACGAGGTGCATCGACACCGATTTCTTAACGCTTTCAAGCATTTTTTTAAGTTTGCGTTGTGTCTTAGGCGATAACTTGCACTTGTTTTTTTGCTTTTAAATAGAATTATGCATTTTTATGATATCATGATAATTTTAACGTTTTGTAGAGCAATTTCCCATCATATGCAGAATATAAAATTTAAAGTCCTTAATGGAATTAAAAAACCATTTCCTGTACGAAAGTTGGCGTCTGAAATCGTAACATCGGCTAAATAAGCCATAGATATTATTGAAGTTTGTTAAAACAGAGACTACACTAATTAACGAAAGATTAAGAAACTCAAAAAATGAATTTATTACTTTCTGGAAAGAAGGAAGCATTGAAAAGTGCTTCGATTTTAAACCATGTTGTTTACACGAATCAAACTATTAAAAATTTAGAACATATTGCAATTCTTTTAAGTCAACAGTACTTTATTAAATAAAAAATTTATTTAAAAGGTTTGTACGATCACATTTCGAAAATTATCTAAGTACGGCCCTTAAACAGGACACGATTGAAAATTAATAGTCTAATATTAAATAAAATCCCGTATTGCATTCTATCGTGAATATTTTAATATTTTTTTTCTCACTCAGTCGGCGCATTATTAACGGCCTTCCCTTTATGCGGAAGCACATTGCTCGATCTATCTATTTTCTCGCGCTAATCTTCATTGCCGTTTGAGCGCAAACGTGGCGTGCTCCCGTTTACCTTGATCTAGTCGTAGCGATGAACTTCCGCGTATGCTTTACAAGCGCGTCAAAGTCCAGGAGCTGTATAGAAAGGGCAGTGAAAGAAGCGCGCGCGCGCTATGCGTTAGATGAAAAAGGAATATAAAGCGGAAAGCGTGGATAATGCAATTTCAAAGGATTACGACGCGGTTATAATGAATTCCGGAATAAAAAAAGAAAAAAATTGAAATCATCCGTCGGTCGTCTGTTTAATGGCAAAAACTAGGCTTTTAATTCTGCTAAAAGTTGGACGTTATACCTTAGGTCAAGGGCTGAGTTGGCTTTTAAAAATAAATGAGCGATAAAATGGGGTTTGTAATTTTAAATGCGTTAGAAAATTGAAATGAAATCTTCATTTAGAGGGTGAAATGTTTTTTTATAAAATATTTACAATAATTAAAACTCTCTAAAAAAGTAGAAATAGCCCTGTAACCGTATTATTTACTAAAATGTAGTATTACTAAAATTTAAAATTTTTTTCAAATTCAATCGTTTTATAATTTTATGCTTCCAAAAACAGAATAGCCGTAATACTCGTTTAAATTAAAAATCCCGTTTTCCCATTATTCCATTTACGATATACATAAATCTCGGCCGAAACATCTGTTGAACACGAATCGCACTTAGCCAGGAAAAGCTCGCAAAAACCAACGGCGAATACGAAGGCGGCTCGCAGTAAAAAGCACGCAGACGCACAGTCCCGATGGTAAACACTGTCGCCGGTTAAAAAATTCAAAAACATAAGAAGCAAGAAAAACAAAGCACAACAATAGGCAAAAAAAACAGAGCAAAGAAAGGGAGAAGACGAGAGCGAGAGAGAGAGAGAGAGAGAGAGAGAGAGAGAGAGAGAGGGCGAGATGAGAACGTGTAGTAGGCAGTAGTCGCGTTACTTCCGGCTGAGCGGTCGCTGCGCTTGGCAGCTGCGGAGTTTACGGGGAAACGAGAGAGAGAGAGAGGGAGAGAGAGAGAGAGAGAGAAGGACCGAGTGCGCACACTCGCCACATCAGCTCATTCTCTAATTCGATTAGTTTAAATGGCATTAAAACAATCCCATTGCCGATGCTCCTGCACAGTGGGCCGCGACGTTTGTTTACGCGTCACGCGAGCTTTTACGTAATGCCGGGCACGCCGCAGCTGTCGGGGATCCGCGAGAGCCGTCTGATTCGCCGCGCCGAGGAGAAAAAAAGGAGCCGAGGAGAAAGCCGAGGAGATGCATTTTAAATGCGTTTTATACGCCGCCTCTGCCCGGATCGCGAAATCCTGTTTCCAGCACTTTGCGCCAACTTTGCGAGATTTCCTCTGCCTCTCTCCTTTCCCTCCCCCTCCTCCCCTACAGCTTCTCGTGACTTGTGCCGTAATCTTCTCGCGAGAGGGTATAAGAGATCAAGTATATAAGTGCAAGCTATGCTACGGCTTAGATGGCAGATTCGAATTATACGAGATTTCGTTTATTATATTCGGGATTTGCATTAAGAAAGGTACATCTTCATTTTTCGTTATCCTTCTGCTGTAATGCGAATATTTTTCAGTCAAGGGTTGGGACGAGAATTTGACTGCAATAATTATTAGCAAATTCAGCAACTTTAGTTTGATCACACTGAGAGAAGTTCTTATTAAAAATGACTATTTTTAATTGTAATGCCGGGACATACTCAAATAATGAAAAATTTTATTTACATGATTAGAAAAAATTAATATTTTTTATTGTAAGAATTAAAAGCATAAATTTTACGACACAAAATAGTAAAAATTTCCCACAATGTTAGTACTTTCTATGCAGGTCAGGGGGCCCTCGTGCCTGCATTGAGGTTAGGTTTCTCCAGCAATTTCACTTTGTTTTGCTTTTAAGTTAATAAAACATCGAAAACCTCGGTTTAGTTATTATATTTTTCATATTATGCGCATTAATTATGCGGTTTTTTTCGTGTTTTATCGTATATTGATTTATTATCATTAAATATTATCAGCGCGAAGTTCTCTGTCGTGACCGATAGTTCCATTTATACAAGTTCCAAAATTTTACTTTCAAAAGTTATTCATGGTGTTCGACTACCAAGTTGAAGATCCCGGGATCGAATCCAACCGATGTCAAAAAAAAATTATTTTTAAGTTTAAAATTAATTAAGTCCTTCACTACATTACAATTATATCGGATTCACAATACGAACAACGAAAATAAAATTAAAATTTTTTTAAATTTAAACTCGTTCAAAAAAATTACTATTTGAGATAGCAAAAATTGATCAAATTTGAGTCTGTCCCAACATTACAAAAGAAAATAGTAATTTTTTCGAGATTTTAAAATAAATTTAACTCTAAAACTTCTCTCAGTGCACCAACAAAAATTTGTTAAGCATTGTAAATTACAAGCAGTTTGTATGACGAAATAAATATTTCGATAAAAAAAAAAGAATGATACAGAAGTAAGCCGGTCGGCCTATATGTCAAAGGGAAAAAATGGCATCTTCCATCGAGAAGTTTCTTTGTATGGATTCTTGGCAAATTCACAAGAACGAGATTTCTTCCCAATCGGACATATATCGCTCGGGTCCTTCGTTCCCTTGCGTCAAACGCAATACGGCGCTCCTACAGTGGCTACAATGCGCCACGCCATTAGGCAACTGAGTTATGAGCCAACTTCTAATACTCTAATAATTTAACTGCCGATCGTTTTTACGTATAACAAACGTCATCGTGTGCATGTAGGAACGTATGTTCGGGCTCGCCGAAAAAAAGTTCCGCCCCCTCTTCGGCGAAATTTTTTATATGTGGTCTGTCGAACTTGCCTTTTGTATGTCGGCTTTCTTTATTGAAGAATATTAAAATGCAGGTTATTGTATAGGATAAATACTAAATTCACGATGAAATTTCATAAGAAAGTAAATAGTAAAATTTAATAACGAGAATAATTCGTTGTTTTGATGTTGTTCATTAAATTTAATGCAGAATGGCATTTGATAAGCACAAACTAAATATAGTACACGATTTTAAATTTAATTGTGTGCTTGAGCCAAGAAAAGTGTTAAAAATAAGTTAATTTAGAATTTCATATAAAAGATTTTAAATAAATCTAAGAATGTAAAACGACTTTTCGATAAAATTTGTCATTCTCACGTACTTCCTTGGCTTTTCCACAATACAGCATTAGCAGACTCGAACATTAACAATTCTATTGTTCGCAACTGTTCTATCCCCAGTAATTGAAGGGCACGGCACGTACGGCGGCGGAAAATCCCTAAAAAATTCTCTCCCGGCGACGAGCTCGAGCGTAAAAGAATCGGGCATATCGATATGCGAAAAGCGATATTTCGCCTCTCCGTAAAGTCCGCGCCCTGATCAAGATTCCCCATGTGTCTCTCTCTCTCTCTCTCTCTCTCCTCTCCGGATATAAGTCCGATGCGGAGCGGCGGCTTTGGGAGGAATAAAAAAGGAAAGGAGAGAAAGAAAGGCGCGCCAAGTCAGTGTGAAATTTGGCAGCCCTTATTAAAGCTCACACCCTTGGAACGGCTGACTCATCCCGTTCGCACGCTGTGTACATTCCGGCCGCAGCGCAAACTGCCATGTGCGCGAGCGCGCGCGCCGGCAAAAAGATCGCGTGTCGCAGCCACGCGCCTCTCTCTCTCTCTCGGCTCTAACTAAATTTTAAATTTTTACTTACTTCCAGGCTGCTGCTCACCCTCGCTGTCATTACCCGCTGCAATCAGCGTCTCTCGCTCGCTCTCTCTCTCTCTACTGCCCTTCGTCGCGCCGTTACGCGCGTGCGGGTATATGCGTGTGAGGCCGGGCCGTATAGCACCTAGGCCGAGTTCACACTTCACCTATTTCGGCCCCGCGGATATTTCGAATCGCTCGTCTAACCGGATTAACTGCGGGCACTTGACAAATGGACGCCTTAGCCCGCGCGTACTGAAAAATCGCGCATTTCGATACGGTTCGTACTTGACTTTCCTCGCAGTCCCTCCCTCGCTTATGTACGGTTGGATCTCATTTTTTTCCGGGGGTAGATGTATCTTTTATGCTTCGTTGCACTTCTCGATATTATATTAAGCGAGTGCTTAAATTAAAGTTCCGATAGTGCAGAAATATATACTTTTTAAAAATGGATGGAAACATTGACGATAATTTGTTATTTGTTCAACGCGATCTATTTGACGTATTGCACTTCAAATAATGTATTATTTCTTGTAAAAATAATTTATAAATATGTTGCATAACAGAAACTGTTGATAATAGTAACTGAATTATGCAATTAATGGAATTATATTTTGTACACTGAACTTGGCGTAAAGCTCTCGGAAAGTTTCAAGACTCCAAAGCCGAGAATATGCAAATGAACTTTTTGGTTTATGCTGATCGTTCGACGCAGCGCTATGAATTACGGGGAAAATCTATCGCTGCAGTAAGTTTACGCATTTCTTAGCATTTATCTTCGTTACGGGGCAAACTTCTGATTTCGGGAGGGGCTCTTAGGCAAATTGAGGGATTCTTTTAATTAATTTGCAAGAATATTTAAAATAATTGAATAAATGAGTCGGTTTTTATCTGCCCAGCTCGATAAATATAATTGAAAGGGTGAATACTAAAAAGAATGTGAACAAATTTTTAAGCACATTCAATCATTTGTAATTATCAGCGAAGAATCAATGGTTGGGAAAACTACCTTGAGCTTAGCAAACTATGAAACGTTATTTGGAATATTACAAATTGACTTTTATCTCTTATAGG
The DNA here is from genome assembly GCA_035582935.1 of Ormyrus thymus. Lineage (NCBI taxonomy): Eukaryota > Metazoa > Arthropoda > Insecta > Hymenoptera > Ormyridae > Ormyrus > Ormyrus thymus. Next base: position 1,298,493 of record JAWWEM010000030.1, on the reverse strand, counting down.
AGATACGTTACATATTTTTAAATCAAAATTGTTAATTAATAATCTATTGACAATTTTGTAACTCTCAATCAATTAAAGGAGCACTGACTTACTTTTACATTTTTTTTAGTCTATTTCTGTTATATAACTACTTATTTAATAGTCTTATGAAACCAATTTCCGCCGAAGCTCCGATTAAAGAATGCCACATCCTACATTTTAACGAATCTAAAATTCTCACGCATTAAAATGTAAGTTTGATTAAAAGTTTCATAAGTAAGTATAGAATATTGTGCGGATTACTCCGACGGTATGGTTAGTTCCTTGAAGAATCCCCAGGAAGAGATACAGAGCAAGTTTTTCTTTTCCAAGACGAGTTGACTTCCTCTCAGACGTAAAGTCGACGCGCTTCGCAAACTTCTTTTGTCTTTCGACTAGACGACTTTTTCGCCGCCAGCGCGCGAGAGAAGGAGGGCGGGGGAGGTTTTCTTTCGCGCCGAACGAGAGAGGCAGCGGCGCTCTCGCGAAATTAAAAAAAGCAGAACGTGGGTTGAGGAGAAATTGTTTCATACTGATGAAAATCCAGCCGCATTTATGGAGGCGGAAGGAATCGAAGTTTTATTCACATAAACTTTGCCGCTGCTCCTTTTGCTTTCTTTCGTTTAAGGGATTAAAATTTTTTCCTGGAAAATTTACGATTTTCAGAGCTTTTCAAACTAAACGCAAACGAGGAGCGTAATTACATTGTTGAGATTTATTCTAGGAATTCTTGCATTTTAAGTAGAACAAACAGAGTTCGGCGAGGCAATGATTAACACACGATTTTTTACCAAAAATATGTATACGTTAAAAGCAATCCAAAATTCAATTCAATAAAGTCTTTATTGATAATTTTGTCTTTTAGTATCTTTTAAAATTTTACATAAATAAATAATAAAAATATTCTTATAGACGAAAGCTTTAGCTGCTGTTGAATATTCATCTGCAACGGTGTTTAAAATGCGTATATTAACTGCAGCTAAAAAGCTTGAATGCTCGCCTAGTTTAATTGCGCATTTCAACAATAAATCTTTCGGGCGGCGGTACATCACAAGCCGGCAGCCCATTATAAAGAGACAATCCCGTTAAAAACAATAAATCGAGCATCAGGCCGACAAAACATTAAGCTCACGGTATTCGCCGGGGCATTAATCTCCGTTAAAAAAAGCCGGGAATTCCGATTCAGCCCCGCATATGAACGCGTGAATAATTACCCCCGAAAAACTCGGGGGGCGAGGCGTTTCGTTATCGCAATAATTACAATCGGGCTTAGTTTTCCAGCTTTAGCAATCGCGGAGATGGAGGGGGAGGGGGGCTGAAGGTGGAAAGCCCGAGGCAAAAAGGCGCTCATTAATTCTCCGCGAGCAGTCAAGTGGAACGGGATTGTGGAAATGCGGCGGCGGCAGCGGCAGCGGCGGCGAAAGAGAGCCCAGAAGCGAAGAGCAACGGGCGCCGGAATTTTCTCAGGAATCTTATTTATTATCCCAGCGGACGGAGAACAATCGTGAACTAATTCAGCCCGCTTAATTACCGACAAAAGAACAATAAGATTTGGCGCGCTTTTGTCCCGGGCAAAAATGAGAAATTATATCGCGGGTCAGCGGCTTCGAGTGGGTGCGCGCTTCTCTCTCCTCTCTTTTTCCCTCTCGCTCGGAAAAACGAAAGCGAGAGAGAGAGAGAGAGAGGCAGACTGCACGCAACGAGCATTTCTTCTTGCTTTTTTTCTTGCCTCTCCTTTTTTTTCCATGGAAGACACCCGTTCGAGCGCAGCTTTCTATGCGAGCGCTAACAAGTTTTTTAATTAATGAAAAAGGGATGAATTAAATAATATACTTGCTTGCTTTTTCCGCGTTCGCGAAAGAATAAGCTGCTGCCGCTGCTGCTGCCGGCCACGCGGCGCTCAACTTTTATATTTGTGTAACTCTTTTTTAGCGTTAAGCCTGCCGTGTTTTCTTTTCCTTCCGGCAGCGTTTTTTTTTCGCGTTCGCTTTTGTTTCCCGCCGTTGCGCCGAGATTTTCGAATGGTTTTCAAAATAAACAGCATTTTTAATGATCATTACTGTAATGAAGAGCTCTTTCAAAGGCTTTACGTTCAATTTTAAAAGTTTTTTGTTAAGTTAAGCTTGTGCTAATGGAATGCGGAGTTGCCGCTCATATATAATTTAGAATTCAAAAAGTTGTCTATTTATGCTTTTGCATACTTTTTGACTCTCTTTCAGTATCCGAATCGAACTTTTTATACGTGAAAAATGAAGTTGGTAAAATAAGATGTAAATTGTAGTCGATGAACATTCGAAATTTTTTTCATAAAATTTGATTAAAATATTCAATAATTTCGTGAAAATCACTCCACATTCTACGAATTTTGCATCACTGAAATACAACTCAATCATGCATGTTCACACAAAAACTCATTGAAAAAAGATCTAAAAAAATTAACAAGTATTTTTAATTTTCAAATAAAACGAAATTATTAAAAACTGTTTGAAACATTTTTAATTTCCCCATTTCAAAGAGTTTGCAACCGACTTCGTATGTTACGAAAATTACCTTTGAAAAACCGAGATATTCCAATAAAGTCACCGAAAGTCAAAAATGTCAAAGTTCACTAAAACGAACAGAAGAACTTGAGCGTAAAATTTGAAGAACAGACTTAAAAATGCTCGTCATGCAGCAGACGCACCGTGATTTTCTGCAAACTAAATATTACGTCAAGTGGGATGCGAGCAAGCACAGAGAAAGAGAGAGAGAGATGGCTCGACTTATATGTAGGTTTAGTTTACCAGCAAATCTTCGGCGAAAACTCGCTCGCATTGGGCGTCGTCGTCGCGCTCCTGAGAGATTCGCCTTTGGCAGGATTCCAGGTCGTGCGTGATTGGATATCTTCTACGCTGTAAACATGAAGGACAGTTCATTTTGGTTTCGGGCAGCTAAAAAGTGGGAAAAATGCTTCATTCTTATTTTAAGGGTCCAAATTTAAAGGGAATTTAGTAAATAGATTTCAAGAGGTGTTGCTTTTTAAAATTTCAGAGAATTAAAAAAATAGTATTGGTTTTATATCAAGAAAGATTAGAAAATATTTTTCTGATTATAATGATCACATTAGTGTAATTATATTTGACTAAGTAAGGTATTATAATGTGAAAAAAATTGCAGAGTATACAGAAAATTTTACTAAAAAAGTCAAGTTATTACCATAACATATTTTTTTAAATTTTATATACGAGTACAGAAAGTGTTTCAAGTTAAAAACTCATATTTATGAAAAGTGTAAAATAAAATCGAACGCGCAAAACTAACGAATTCAAAGAATTTTAGCTACTTTACGAAGCCCCCACAGCTACATTAACCTCCGCCCCACGAACGCTTACTTTATCGCTTCTCCATATAAAAAAAGCAGGACAAAAGATCGATTCCGACTGTCCTCAAAAGAAATCGCCTACAAGCGCCCCTCCATCTCCAGCTCGCAGGCTAAACAAGCTCCTAATATCAGCGGAGGGTAGCAGAATAAGGGCCGAGCGATGGTCGACTTCCGGTCTGGCTCATAAGCACGCGTCAGTCCGTATTACTCGTAACTACGCTTTCCGGCTCGTCTCCCCAGGCTCGCATTGTCCAAGTGATAGCGAGCGAGGCCAGGGGGGTCCGGGGTCCGCGTAAGCGATATGCCGACCTCCTGCGCGGGGAGCGCTGTATTTTTTCACCTCCATTGCTCTTTCTTCGCAGGAGCCCGGCGGTGTGGCGACGCGACGACTGTAGCTTTCCCTTCGAGCCTGAGAGAGAATTATTTAAGGGAGGAAAGGAGCGAGAGAGTGCCTGCCTGAGAGACGGAATTATTTAATGGACTGCCTGCCTGGCTGAGGTGCAGCTGCGAATGCTTATTTGGCGGGAGGGAGCGGGGCTGCTTGCATTTTTTCGGGAAATTCATTCTGGCTCTTAATTACTCCGTTTACGGAAGATTATACAGTGGAATTAGTTAATCAGTTACAAAATTATAGTATATATTTTTGCGCGAGATTGAAAGCATTTGTAATTTTGCATTTCACACTTTTAAACGCAGAATATAAAGATACTTTTTACGCGAATGCATATGTAGATAGTGAAATCGAAAATACCTTTACAAAGATCTGGAATATATATTAGTAATATTTTTTATTTTTGTTTAAATTTTGAAGTAGCTGCTGATTTTATTTTAGCGCACGTTGAAGCTATTTATTATCAGCAAGGCAAAAATTCAAATGCTAATAGAGCCGGAAACGTGGAAAAGTCAAGAATGCAAATCTCTGAATGAACGAGTCTGCAGCGCGCGGCAAGAATCGGTGTATATCCGTCTCTGAGTTCGTTCGGTTTTTTTCAGTGCTGTTCATACAAAGAGCCTATACCAGTTTCCGCTCTATTTTGCTAATTCTTTACTTGCGCATTATCTTCGATCCGCAGGATGCTCCCATTATTCCCGTTTCTAATTTAAAACTTTTTGCTCGTTCTGCCACTTGGCGATGAGTCAAATGCATGAAGTTAAAAATTTTGTAAACGTAATTTTGCAAACATAATAAGCGCAGTTTTACAAGTAAATATATTTTATTGGTTTGTATAATAAATATTAAATTATAGAATAATATTGAACGACTGATAAGAAGCGAAAATATGAAGATTTTGGTACGCTCATTCACCGTAACGTTCGATTTTTTAAAAGTTACGTACTGTTTCGAATATTAGTCGAAAGTTATGTAGTTAATCAAAGATATGCAACAAAAATTTAGCTTGCATTTGTTGTAAATCTTCGTTTTACTACAACTTTTGAACAAGTAAAGATTTTGCGGTATTTTTTTTAAATGGATAGATATTTGAACTACCTTTTCAAATACCGACTCTATTTATCCCAAATTACACCAAAACCGGTGTTCCAATTGATCTGTCGATGACAATCATTTAGGTTTTGAACTTTATTCCTTTAAAAATAAAAAATTGATCAACAAGATATCTGAGGCTTGGTTAATTTTAATTAACAAGTTATTCCACACTTTTAATAATTTCGTGAGGAGGCAATAACGATATTGCTGATATTTTAATCGAAACACAATATTACTATGAAAGGAGCTGCATAGATTTCGAAGCATCAGAGGCACAAAAGCCCGCTCGAGCCGCGTCCCCCGAAAGTAAGTTATCTATAGAGCAAAGAGCGTAAAAAAATATCGCACGATCAGGCTGATTTTCCAGTCGAAGGCTCCGCCTATGGCTCTGGGCGCGAATCCGCAGGGTATCGCCGGGGCGAGGCCGACTGTACACGAACTGCCGGCCGCGGAAAGAAGATCAGCCCCGAGTCCTCCCCTCGAGGCCTCGGCGACGGGAAAGGGGTGGAGCGGGCTTGCGGATCTCCGCGAAGGGTTCGGCAGGGTAAAATAGCTGCGGAGATGGTCTTTTATATTTCGGGCATAATTGGAGGCCGCGCGCCCGGCGGGGCTGCGAGACAAAGGGGCAGACGCGCGAGCCTTTGGGGTCAGCCGCGCATTCGGGGATGAATCGCATTATGCCCCGGGCGGGCGAGATTACGCTCCTGGGTCTGCGTGCGCGGCGCGGGCTAAATAAAGTGAGAAAGGAGGCCGGCCGAGCCGGTTAACTCGATTCCTCCCGGCTGCGTCACCGGTAACGAATATTTTTCTCCGGACCCTCCTACCGCCATGCCGAAGATCAGGACCGCCTCGCTGCTCTTATTCCTCTGGGTATTTAACGTATGGCCGCGCGCGCTTCTTTTTTTCCCGGCCTCGACTCTTGCCTTCTTTCGCTGATTATTAAGAATTATTCATAAGTGTTTGAATATTGCATGGTAATATTGAAGGGTCCCCGGATCCTTAAGTGAGATTTCAGGAGGATTGGAATAATTAATTTTGTTTGTCTTTATTTTTATTCGAGATTAGGCAAAACGATTTTTTTATTCCCGTCTGCATTTTTAATATGCATTAAAATTGATGAATTTTTTATTTGCCCGTTTGCATGTTGATTACATCTTAGGTAGAAATCGCGGTATTTTTTAGTCGCAGAAATTCCTCTTGTCTACTCTTAATATGGAAGAAACATAAAAACACATTAGGATTAAAAAAACATAGAACTATATACAAAACGCGTAAAAATACAATTATAATGCAAAAAGACTATTCTTTATTTATTCATTAATATTCAAAAGTTATGTATCTCTCAAAAAAATCTGTATAATTAAAAAAAACTATAGTTTTCTTCTTGAATTTATTTTTCTAAAATCGTTTCTTAAATAAAAAATTTAATTGGATATTTCGAAGTTAAAATGAATTCCGTACACGATGTTTTCGGATAAAAAGTGGCAAAATGCAGAAATCAGATTTTAAAATCGGAATAAAAATCAATTAATTTAATGAAGCAATACCTAGCCATTTCATCGGCAAATGGATTTCCTCTAGCTCCGAGGGTTATACACTTCGTGTTGTTCATATTTCGTGCGATTCAAATATTTCCTCCTCTATATTTAATGGCGCCTCTCTTTCAGTCCTTTTTCATCTCTCCATCCTCTCTGGCTGGATTCTGGGGCGCCCTAAAAAGGGACTGGTAGGTAGGCCGGGCTACGCCTCGATGCGCCGCTGGAGCTCGCGTTCTGATTGGATTTTACAGCTAACAAGAAAATTATATTCGAGATTGGGTAGGTAATCATGTGGGACATCACAGGTCGCGAATGAGATTTTATACGCTCTAAGCTCGCCGGCTCGATATTTTCTACAGCTGGGAAAATCGTTTCCGAGGTAAATTTTCTTACCGCGGCGTTTTTATTTTTTAGGAAATTCAAAAATTAGATTTTATTCTTTTATAATGCGAAGGAGAAGGGAAATAATAATTTGAGACGGCTCTTTTGTATTTACTATAGTTTTTTATAAATTTGTCTTGCACAAGCATATATTTTTCACTACATAGATGTCAACACATTTAAGTGCTTATTATAAATATATTTGTATTGAAAGCGGATAATTTTTTGCGTCATTTTAGCGACTTTTTTCAAACATAATAACGAAACGAATCGACTGGTCTCTGTGAAATTTTCTCAAACACCTTTAGCTGCTTTTTTGTAGATCGCTTGAAAATCCACTTTTTCTGCTTTCCACAACGAAGCTAATCCTGTTACATTAAAAAACACGCGAAATCTCTCAATGACATTCAGCAGCAAACGGCAGAGCGTGCCAAAACTCCTGTCCACATTTTCCCACAAACACTTGGTCCCTCCACCCGAAACTCAGTCACAGCCGAGCAGCGCGCGCCACGAACCGAAAAACTGTCGTTTTACTTTGGAGTTTAAGGGCGGCCGCGCGAAGCCACGCGACCGGAGACGCCCGGCAGGCGCGTCGGGACGTTACGCACTTCCGGCGCACCGCTAACGAACAACCGAATTTCGGGGCTGCCGCGAGGCCTCCGAAGGAGTCGGCCACGGGCCATTAAGCGCGGCGGCTCGCCACAATAAGGACGCGTGCGAATGCGCTTTCTTGTCGGCGGGTAACCGCTATTAAGGAGCCAATGAGCCGCGGACGAGCGGGGTGCGCTCTGTGTTTTCCGGGCCTCCGGAGATATAAATGTGGCTGCTCTTGAGAATGGCTTTATTATGCCGAGCGAGTAAATCATTTCAGGCGTTTGGGAAACTGGCGAAGAGATCGAGGAAAGAGTATATGTGTATTTGGGCACTTCTAAATTTCACTATATATATACTGTTGTTGATATTACTATAATTAACGTATTTTTAGACTTTAATTTAACCAGAATAAAATTTAAAAACAAAAATTTGACCCTCCTTTTTGAATTTTAAACCGTTTTATTTAGATAAATTTGTCTATATTACATAAAATGTTTTTTTCTCACTTTGTTTAACTTGTTAGTATAAATAGGTTGAACCAAACTTTCAAATGACAAAAATCTATTTGAATACGATTTTTGAATTGCTTCCACCCCAATGATTTCACTAACACGATCGTACATCACTAGTCGCTCATCTGAAAATTCATTTGACTTTCTTAAATTGCCGGCAGTTCAGAATAAAAATTAATGAAACAAAAGGGAAGCCGCCGCAGCAGAGACACAGCCGCGAGATAACCTTAACGACGTTTGAAGAAAAAGCGGCAGGCTGCAGAGAATGAGAGAGAGGGTCGTAAACGCGTTTGCTCGGAGGCTTTGATCTGGCCAGGGGCGTGCAAAATGATTTGGCCTTTTGCGTCATCGAATCGTCGCGGTCCCAGCTCTCGTTACTTTCCCGCGGGCCGTTTTATTAAATCACAATGAATCACAGACTGGCCTAAAGCCATAACGCGACTTTTGTCTCTCTCTCTCTCTTTATCAGGCGGGCGAATCTACCCCCCGACGGTCCGTCTCTCGCTCTTCCCTTTCCTCGGCGAGCGGCAAATCCTCATCGAGCCGATGCTAACAATGTTTGCAGATATATTGTATGTCACGCATCACTTGCTCGGCAAATTGTTTTATAAACAGATTATAGCGACAGCCGCCGCCGCCGCCGCCGCCGCCGCCGCCGCTACTACCACCCGAGTCTGCCCGGCTCGATATAGTACCGTATATACTACCCATTCGGTTTCTCACTTTCTGCGTCCGCGATATCTTTTTACGGGGGATTTTTCTCTCTTTTTGTTTTTTTTTTTTTTTTTTCAATTTTGGTCTTATTATAACAGGGTTTTCGTTTTATTAATCTTGGATGTACGAGGTCTGCGAAATTTTATTGAATTGGAACTATTGGTTTTTGGTTTGGTGCCTTTGCTTTTAATGAACTGCCGAAAGAATTTTACGATACAATTTTTTAAATTTCTTCATTTTCAATTTGTTTTGTCTCTAAAAAATTATTTTAATTTATTAAAAATATTTTGTAAAAACAAAAGAGAACCTTACATATTATTAAAGATTAATTGTTATAAGCGTTAAAAGCATTACAAATTTTTGATTAAAAAAGTTTTTTTAATTCTTTGAAAATTAGTTTTTCCATCATTTTTAAAATTATTTAAAAAAAACGATTATTTATATCCTTTATTCGCCTCTTTAATTAATTTACTACTAAATTAGTATTTTTTTTCTATCTTTTCGATTGTATCTCAAAAGCACAAAAATGTAGCCGGATGGAGAGACCGTCGGCCGTCATCAAATTCTCAATGCAATAAAAGTTCTCAAATGCATGCAATCTTAGTATCATCTTTCGAGGAACCTGTGCAGCATATGATAGGTATAGACGACAGTGAAAAACTCTCCTTCCTAGTTTGAGCGTTGAATTTTTTCTCCACTGACCCGTAAAACGGCGAAGTGAATTTCTGCTGATATTCGACAGCTAAGTGCTCGCATTACGTTTCAGCGTATTTTCGGGAATGTTCGTTTTCCGGATTTATCATAGATACTTCAGAAAACGATGCACGAGATTATTTACTTTATTTCTCTTTTTATATTCGCTGAAATTGATGTCGAAAAATAATATTTATTTTAAATTTGTACAAAAAGAAATATGATTTTATAATGATAATCACGATAAAACCAAACAGTAATACAAGTGCTATTTGATTTCTCACTCTAATTATTGACTAGAATATTTTACGAAAGAAAATTATTTGATTATTATACAGACATTAATAATAAATTATTTAACTTTTGAATACAAATATTTGTAAATTATAACGGAATTCAATTATAAATCCAGTAATTTTGAAAGCTTAAATATACAAGTGGTGTAAAAATAATGAATTACAGTTCTATTAAAAACAATTTATTTACAATAGGTTTTGTCCACAAAAATTTGTAAATGTACAGTAGATACTCTTAGTTAAATAGTAAAAATAAGCAATCAATTTTTTTTCTTTATTTATAAATAGTTCGTATCAATGTAAAAACCAACGGCTGAGTAAAACATCCAATTCCTTGCGCGCGTATTTATATTTTATTCAATACAAAACGCAATCAAACAAAATAATCCCAAAACCCTTTTTATTTTCAAGATGCAGATGTACGTTATTTAGTTTCCGCGAAAAAACTAGTTCTCGCCACTCCTCTCTGCCATCAATCTCGCGGCGAAACCACACACACGCAGCCGCCGCCGCTGCTCTCTCCGGCCGTCGCTTCTCCCCCCGAAAAAAAAAATCATATCATCAAGATCCTGTCGCGATAACGTTCCCCATTGATGCACTTGATCTACCGAAATGAAAAGCGAGTCCGAAAGGCAAACCGAAAAAAATCCTGCTTACGCGTAAAAACGAGGGCGAGCGGCGCGTTTTCATATCGACGATTCAAGTACATAATATCCGAAACTGCCGGCGCAAAAAGGCTCGCTCGTTCTCGAGCGGGGAGCTTCCGTTTTAATTAATCTGATGCGCGCGCGCTCGCGTTTGTTACACGTGTGTGCGTGGGAGACAGATATCGAAAGAGCGTCGAGGAGAGTGAGAGAGAGAGAGAGAGGAGGGAGAGGGAGGGAGATGACAGAGCGAAAAAATCGCGAGCGGCTCAATTACATTACGTGCCGATGCGCATATTTTTTCTCGCGTGTAAAACGCGAGCGAGCGCGACCCAAAAACACACGGCGAAACTCAGTCGCTTTCCCGGGGAAAATCGCGCAGCTATATATATATATAGAAAAAGAGAGAGAGGTAGAGAGAGAGAGAAGCGCGCCTGTAAACCCGCGTGTCATCCACGTCCGCGTGCAGGCTTTTGACAAACGCCGGCCAACGGCGGCGCGACGTGTGTCGGACTGCTGCGCGACTCTTTACGCAACAGTAATTTCATCGTTATTTTTATAAATTGGACGCCAGTTAACGCTCCGTGTGTCAGATTCACCATCAGTCCAGATTACGGACACGCGAGAGCGAGCCCGACGTTTTTCTCTATCCCGGCTTTTTCGGACCTCCTCGCGCGCTAACTCGCCCCTCCGCGTCCCCTGCGAGCGCTCGCCAGAGAGAGAGAAAGAGAGCCGGGGGCTTTAAAAAGGAGCAAAAATAAGACAAGCGCCGACGAGCCAAGTCGCAGTAATTGCCGGATTAATCATATTTGTAGTGCAGTGCGCTGAGCTGCATTGCCGCCTGCTCCGCTCGACGTGCGCTCGCGTTCTGCACTTTCTTGCTTTGGCGCTGTCTTTTTTTATTGAATTAAGTGAGCGTCGAATATTTAAGCCTCAGTTTTGCGATTGTCTCTTTTTCTGGAGTTTTAATGGTATATTTCTCACAATACATGGCTGCTTAATTTGGATTATAAGTATATGTTGCTGATTCTTTAAAAAAAAATTCAAAAAACTTAGCGTTGCTTCTTTAAAAATTACGGAAAAAAATGAGTGTAGTCATAATACGATTAATTTCAGCAATTTGCGTTTCTCTAACACGAGTAAAGTGTCGCGTGCAAACTTAAATTAATTACGCGAATGGCAGGTATGTGTGCTTCCCTCATCGAAAAAAATGGTGCGTACAGCGACGAGCCTGCTTTTTTCACGGCTAGTTTCATCATTCCATTCTCATTTTTTTGCTCGCTCTGCCTTCCTTATCCTGTAAATATATATACTCCCCTTAAATTACACAGGTGAGTTAAAGAAAAAACATGAAAATACTTCTTTTTCTTTTACTGCGTATATGAGCCAATCCAGGAAACTTTTAACTTTTAGGAAACTGGTATGTTTCTTGTATAATTGAAATTTTCTTTTAAGTTGTAAGAATTATTTTTATAAGAAAATAGTATATAAAAGAGGGTAATGCGTTTATTTTATGATTAAACTGTATATTTATTACGCATAAGTTTGAAATATATCAATCTAATTTCATCAATTTAAGAAAAAACTGGTAGACTTTTTTCATTTGCTAAGGCCAAATAAAAAAAAGTCGCTTTGAAGAGGTCTAAAAAAAAGTTGCCTAATATTTCATATTTCTATACTATTAAATTAAGAAGTTTCAAAGGTGTGCCCAAAATGAAAGTGACTATATCACTAGGCAATCATAGGAAACTGCATTTTTCAAATATTGACAAAAATGAACAGTTTTTAAAATATCTAAAATAAGTTTTGCATTTTGCACAAAATTTTAATATTTTTTACGTTAGTTTTTATAAAGTCTGAAAGAATGCCGTTGAATTTTTAGATGTGCCACTTTTGGTTAAAAAATAGGGTAAGTTTAGAATGTTTTGGTCTATGGGCCCCTCGTACTGAAAAATCAAGTTTTTCTTTGGCACATTTAAAATATAATAGAAAGGTAATTGAAAATATTGGCCAATGCACCCTTGTTATGTCAGAAAACATTCCCCAAATGCTTCCAAAATTATTAATATGGCAGTAAGTTATGTCAAAAGTAAAAAAATAAAAAATTTATATTAAGGAAAAAAAATCTTCTTATTGAATTAAAAAGGACAATCGTGCTTTCATCAATTATAATTTTCATTTTGAATAATGGTATAACACATATTATTACCATATTAAGTATTTTTTAATTATTTTTTGAATAAAAATAATGTTTGTCTCGCTGTAATTAATCTCTCTTTTGAAGACACTAAATGCAACATCTAAATATTGTTATATGTAAGGGCACGGCCTTACTCGTCCGTGGATAAAGTATTAGAAACTTATAATGTATTACGCAAAATATAAAGTATTTTTAAACATGAGAAGGGCCCGCTGGAATCTTTTAAAATATAAACAGATAAGAGTATGGGTCAAATAATCTCGCAGTCGCATTTTTCCTTTCCTTCGAAAAAGTTATAGATAAACGTGTGATAATTTAAATCAATTGCAAAAATTTTTGAAAATAAAAAAAATGGATAGTGATGAAATCAAGAATTTAAAAAGAAAAAAGATAAGAGAAAAGCGAATGCTCGAAAATGCGAAGCAAGAACAACGAAAAATCGAGCTTCAAGAATTTAATAAGAAAAAATCAAAGAAAATAAAACGTGAACGGAATACGTAAGTAGTATAAACACTGAGAGAAGAGACGCAATAAAAATTAAAAATAGTCTAAACTGCCTAGTTAAACGACCACAAACTTCAAAAACAAAAAGAAATTACCATACTTTATAAGAAATGTTACTATACTGATCAATAAATTTTCCCATATTTTCAGATTTAATATTAAGATTTACTATTAAGTATGATAATTTTTTTTTTGTTTTTGAAGTCTGAAGTCACTTCACAAGAATATATGGTAATTTTATCTACATCTTTTCTCTTCTCAACTATTTTCAACTAGAAATAATTCTCAATTAATACCGTTTTCAATAAGAAATACTAAATTCATTATTTACAGAATATATTTAAAGTAATTTAAAAAAAAAAGATGAGTTAAAATAAAATTTTAAAATATTCAAAAATAAAAAATTTATTTATCTATCTCAATAAATACATACAGTACGTAAATAAATTAAAAGCAATTTTATAAGTTATTTAAGCGATTTTTTTATGTATTTTTATGTTATTATGTAAATTAATGTTAATAAGTCTGTAAAAATCGAATACATATGTTTTTAGGTAGAAAAGAAATTCTTTTTTATTTTACTGCTAATTTGTAATAATTAGAAACAAAAAAAAGTTTTTTCAAAAATAACAAAGAAGTTTGTAAAAAAATTAAGGGCCCTGTTGTTTTTTTATTATTTGAAGTTATTACTTCAAGAAAAAAAGTCAATCAACAGTGTGCTTTAAAAAAAAATTTATTTATTTACTACCCAAAAGTTAAAAGTTTCCAGGATTTGCTCATATGTAATAGTACAAAATGATTTAATATAATTGCATTTACGATGATGAGATTCTAAATGATTATTAATCTTAATTTATTGAGGACCGGAATCATCATCGGGCGAGGCATTGACATTTGCGTCATCTTCCTTCTGCAACTATAACCTTCTGACAATACTTTAAAAAGATCATTTAAAAAAAGAAAAGCCGCAGAGCTCTCTACTAAGGGCCTTTTTTCATCTCATCCCTTTCATCCAAAAGTCAATACACCCTCAGCGTCAACAGAAATTAAGAAGTCACACGCTTAAGGGAGGCCGGAGCTCAGACCCATTGTTCCACTCGTGGCGGATCGTTTTAACGCCCGGAGGGAGAGAGAGAGGCGTAACACAACGGAATTGAGACGTCCGTGCAGAGACGGCGACGAGAGCTCCGTATCAAATCGCGCATTATAATTGGCGCAACTCGCACGGCACGTGCCGCCGCCGGCCGGCCGTCTACAGTAAGACCTGCTCGTTTATTATTGCGAAGGAATCATAACTCGCCTCCGCCCCGACTGCCGCTCCCGAATCTCGATATCGAATCGAATTACACGGCGATCGTGTGCCCTGAATGTCTCTATTGCCGGGCTGATTTATGCGCTCGAACTTATTTGGGAACGTTTAATATATTGCGTGCTTTGCTTTTTTGAGAGAACGTTCTTGTAGATTTTCGAATATTTTCAACCTTATATTACGCATAGTATTGCGTTAGGTATAAACATTTAAATTTGCTATGATTCCTCTTTGCATGCTATTAAAAAAATTTGATAACTGATTAAGGGTGTGTGTTACATGCTGTAATAGCTATCAATTTTTCATTGCCATAAACATCTAAGGCAGATGATTCATTTTCTTGAACACAAAAATTTGTTTTATCCATCTTCAATTTTTATGACCGGTATATCGCAATTCATTTAATTCTACTATACTTATTTAACCGTCAATTTTATTGCTTTATACTGCTTTTATCTAAAAATAATCATAATATTTATTACAAATGCTTTAAAACTATTAATAATATTTATTACAAAAATACTCCTAGTTGATAATTTTTGCTCTCCTGTTAGTTAGAGATCAATTACGTTTTCAGTTTAAAAAGATCTTCCTCCCCGGCTGTATCTCGTTATCGAAAAACCCGTGTAAATCATCCCTTATTTAGCTCCCAATAACACTCGCTCATCTGTTGCGAGCAGATAAACTTCTGCCCCGCTTCCGTCTGCAGAAAATCGTCGAACAATATCGCACGCGGCCGTGCATTTCGCCTACGAAATTGCTTATCGTTCCTCGCCGACTGTAGGTGCGTCCGGATCGAGGAGAGAGAGAGAAAGAGCGTCGATAATGCATTTCATGCCGGCGATCGTCCGTCAATCCGTCCGTCTGTTCTTAAGAGCTTGCCCGCTCAGCCGTGAAGCTCGACTACTACTTTCCGCGCGCGCACGGAGATCGCCACGTGCCGACGGCTCTCCCCCACCCCTCTGTTCCTGTCACCGAGCCGCCTACTTAAGCCACCCCTCGCGAGACGCGCGCGCCCGGGAAATGAGAAAGCGATAAAGCAGAAAGGAGAAAACCGAAAAAAGTAATGAACGACGGCGTGCCTGTGCTGGAGCCAAAACTCTATGCAGGACAATAGAGTCAAAGGATTGGCTTTTGATTTAGTCTATAGGCTTCGCTGTCATCGTTTTCTCAGGCTCTAAAGGTTGGCTTAGGGTTAACTCTGGATTCGTAATTAAACTGATAATTACTGACTCTCGAGTATTTTATGGCAATGTTAAGGCGTTTTGCAGTATTGTGCAAGAGACGAACTATCATTGTACATTGATTATTATTTTATTGCAATATGATGTTCATTTTGACGAATAATAATCATGCACTATTAATAACTTAAACAATTCCAATAAAAATTCGCAAATAAAACAGTTTATCAAGCTGTCATAATCTGAGATCAAATAATAATACAAGACCCTCCACATCTCGCTATCGCCGCCTCCTCCTCTCCAACTAGATCGAGGCACGAAAAAAGGATCCCGGAACGATCGTCGCTCTCGTGCGAAAAGTCGACGGGTTTATGCAGCGGAGCCCCGGGAGCGGGATTATTAAAATACAAGGAGAGGAGAAAAAATTGATCGGCGAATAACGAGGCGCGTGCCGGGCCACCCTTACTTTAAACGACAGCGTATAAACATGCGCGTGGGACGGAGCGGCCCTGATCGATCCTTTTCAGGCCTAATTTGCATTTGGTAATGACCGCTGGCGGGAGGGGGGGGGGGAGAGAAGCGCCTATATGCAGTGACAACATTGAAAACGATTGAGTGCAGATGGACGTTGAGTGCGAGCCGAGACTCCCTTGTATATATGGGCTAAGGAAATGACGTTACGAGCCCACTTTATTATGCGCGATTCGATGAATGCTCAAAGCGATTGATGCGTTTGTCGTCGTGCTTTTTCTCCTCTGCTTGTTTTGTTTCTGGTCGTTCTTTATGTTAGAAAATAGATATTTATTCTTATATTTTAGATCGAATTCTGTCCTTGGGTAAAATTGATAATATGAAGGAATTTTTCAAGTCCATTGTAAGTCAAATGTGTTGGTTAAAAGGATAATTAGTGCAAGTATGATGAATTCATATACATACTTATGTACATTTGCAGTGTACAGCAGTTTTAATTAAAAAGCAATTTTTTGAATTTAATTAAAATAAAATGTAAAGATAACTATTTATATGATATGCATAGTCTAATACTTTAAAAGTATACATTGAAATTCTAAATAAACATATATTGATGATTTTGATTGATATTGGCTTTACATAAAAACAAGTTGTACAACTTCAAATAATAATTTTAGGGTAATTCATCCTACATTTTATAAAACAATAATTTTTTCTCAAATCTGTACTTGAGCAGTAAAACATATATAAAGTCTTCCTACCCCCACGAAAATACATCCAGCTTAGAGCTACAGTACAGAAACAAAGCGCAGTTTTATAAATTTTCTTCGTGATACATCGCAACCTCAGGCACGGATGTTTAAGGGTCCGCGATAACTCATTCCGACCAGGATCCACTTTCCTCCTCCCCGCCTCTCTCTCTCTCCTCCGCTGGAACTACAAAAGCATCGAGAACTTATTTCCATAGCAACAGAGGACCGAAGGCACGCCATAAAAGAGGATTTCCGCGGATCGACGCGGCAAGAGACAAATGGCGGGGCGTCCCGGCTCTCTCCTCGCGAGAGCAATATCGCCTTTTATTTACGAGCGACTTGTACACATACGGCGTAGGAGGCCGCCGCTGCTCCTCTTGCGAAGGAGCTCAAAAAACATTCGAATCAGTTCCGCGCGGCTGGCCACAATGATGGCCGCCAATGTTGCGTCCCGGCGCTGCGCGCGCGCGCGTGTATGTAAGCGCGGAGAGCGAGAACAGAGGGAGGCAAAGTCGGGCGCGCTCTTTCGTTAGGCAAACTTGCACTTGGCAGGGAAAAGAAACGTCTCGCGGTCCCTCTCGGCACACAAATCAAAATTTATTGCAGTTTTCTTTGTTGCGGACCAAGGAGCTGCCTGTCTGGGGTTTCGATTGTTCGGAGCTTTTATTGAAAAGCTCCCGTTTTCCTGTTTTTACGCTGTCGGGAGTCATTAACATGCTACTTCGGTTTATTTCGACCGATTCTCTTCTCTAAGCTTTTCGAAAGCAGAATATTTAGAAAATCTATTTATTAAATAACTTTGTTGATCTGTTTCTTATCAGTCAGTTTCTCACAATCGACCAATTTTCAGAGGGCAGGCATTTTTCTAAAAAAAAATAATGAATACATCGTCATTGAAATTCGAGCGATTTTTTCCTTTGAATTTCCCCGTCCTTTAAGACTTGTTCAATATACAAAGACATCCCCCCGAGAGAACGCTCGAGAGAAAGCTTTATATCGCATCGCGGGGAGAGGTATACAGATATATCGGATCCGCAGTCCTACTTTGCATGTCTTTGCCTCCGGCATGGCGGGACGTCCAGGATGTCGGGGCGCTGCTCTCGCTGTATGTGCGCGCGCGGAGGAAACGATCGTAGAAATACCCGCGGAAGATATTTGCCCGCAGAGGAGAGAGAGAGAGAGAGAGAGAGAGTGCCGGCGCTGCTGCTGCTGCAGCCGAATAAGAGACGGGGTATGATAATCCGTTCTCCGATCATAACGTCTCGCGATGCTGTAAAGCTCGCCAGACAAGAGTTACGACCTGACTAACTTGTGGACTTCGTGCTTCCTCGCTCTTATTCTTGGCTTCTTCTGGCTTTTTCGATGTGCTGCTTGATTTTCTGGGAGTTTTAGAGGGCGCTTTAAAATGTAAAAATTTATTGTTGTAAATTAAAATTAAGTAAAAGTTGCCGCAAGGCTCGTTCTGATTGGTTCGTGTTTACACTTGGGTAAAAAGTAGTTTTACCCTGGTAGAAAATAAAGCAGTCCCGCTGGTTAAAATATTAAGCACTACCTAATTTTTTTAAACTAATCATTAGAT
>JAWWEM010000030.1:1262125-1280160 GCA_035582935.1 Ormyrus thymus | reverse complement strand
CTAGCCAAAACTAAACCAGAAATCGCATTTCTGGCTATTCATTAGTCAAAAACTACGTAAGATTTCTACCAGGGTAGGTGAATAATTAATCGAAATTTTGAATTGAACACTGGTGATGAATATCAAAGCGTCAGCCTAGTTTGAGATTGATAAAAAATCCTGTAAGATCATGGATTTTGCCTTTTAATTAAAATCACGTGTTATTAAAGTAATTATTTGCTCTATCCCATTTATATACAATTTTAGCTGATTTTACTGCCTTCCCTTACTGAAATTTATAATTTATTAATTAATGATTCGCTCTTTTCCAATTATATTCAATTTCTGGCTGCTTTCACTGCCTTCTCTTACTAAAGCTGCTTGCCCCGAAGCAAACTTACCCCTAGTTATATGCAAACCTCTACCATCCCCTTAGGTCAGTCATAAACTTACTGAATTATATTACACAGTTCACTCCTATCCTCTTGTCTTGATCATCTCTCCCGTTTTATTACACAATGTTTTTCTTTATGATGATAGTAATTTAGCAAGTAGAGTAGTGGTAGTAGTTCTGCTTCTTTTCTATGAAAGTTAAAAGCTTTTATTATTTTCGTTTTATTAAAAAACCCGAACCGAGCGCCTTTAACTTTTCGAAAGTGTAATATTGGAAAAGTTAAAACTAAAAACAATTGACTCAATAAAATTGAATGTCTTTTGTGGGAATGTATCAGAGCTTTGTGCCAAAAAGTTGAGTTCAAAGAGATATTGAAAAAATCGAATCGAGAGTCGCGCCCGATTACAGTGACTTACAAATATAATTTAGCTTTACTTTAACAACGAAAGCGCGCGCGCAAGAGGGAATTTGGAAAGAGCCGCGTCGGCTTGAAAAAGGCCTCAGGCGCGGCGCAAACTTTTTCAGCAAGAACAATAGCTGCTCAGAAAAAGAGCGTCGCCGCGGGAAAAATGTTTCGTCAGCCCTCCGCCCCGCAGGCCTCTCGGTCGCGCGAAGCCCGTGATTTATTCAGCGCCATAACTCGCCGGCGGCGCGCAGCATCGGGGGGGGGGGGGGGGAGGGGGGCAGAGGAGTGCGAAACCCGCAGAAACTCGGCGAATTTAAACGGAAAGTCGATGCGCGTCGCGGCGGCTTCGGCGCATCATCGCTCCGCGTATAAAAACGCGCGTAACGATGCTCGGCTGAAAAAGATGGAGAATCGCTGTATTTGTGGCCGCTCCCGCTATCCGGTCGTAAATAAAGTCACGGCTGTGCTCGCGGCGACGCGGGGGGAGAGGGCCGCCAAAAACAAAAACACTACGAAATAACGAACAAACGCCAGCCATCACTTCTGCTACATAAAATACCCTTTCGTGCGTCGGCGAGAGAAAGCAGAGCGCTCCGACTGCTGCTGCTGCTGCTGACTCGGGAGAATCTGCAAACGAGAGCCGCCCGGATTTTACCCACGAATTTTGCTTACTTTACAATAGTTTATTATTTCAGCCCCTGAACGAACGCGGCCGATTCTGTGCCTGTGAATTGGATGTGAACGGGGAGAACGTTTTCTTTTTTTTTTTTTCAAGAGTGCAAATTCGAGTGCTCTCGATTCCATATTCAGCGGGAGCTCTTACAAAAGCGCAGTTTGAAGAATTGTGCACTATGTCACAGAGGTTTAAAAAGTATGTTAGATGCTATACAAGCAGGCAATTTAACGTGAATAAAAAGGTTAATTGATATAGTCATGGATGTATTATTGTTAAATTTGTATTTGTTCTCGCCTTGCTAATCCAATTAAATGGCCGAGAATCCCTTTAAATACTTGAAAAATTTTTAAAAATCAATCGATAAAGCAGTTACATGGCTTCGTTTTAAAAAAAACCTTCAGCTTTAGCTTCTTTCAAAATAGATTTATCTTCATTCCTTCAGAAGCTTACTTCCGCATTAAGAAGCACCGATTAAAAAACTTGAATAAAAAACCCCGCGTGCAGTTTATAAAAGTAGTAAGCATCAGCATGCAAGAACGTCGTCGGGTGTTGTTTTGACAAATCTGGAGAGCGGGGCTTGCCTCCGGGGTGTGGGAAACTAGCGCACGCGGAGGTGCGTTTTTCGCGTAATAAATCTGTGAGGCATTCGCCTAGAGGGTAAGAAGCATTTGTCTGCGTTAAGGTAAAGCGCCGCGGAGGGAGGGAGAGGGGTTCGAGGGGGGCGCCAACAACACGCGCCTGGCCGCCTTCATCTATCAGCGGATCTCGGCAAACACATCAATCCACGACGAACGCCACGCTGGAGAAATTTAAGGGCGAGCTGGCAAAAAACAAATGATCGACTCGAGCTCCAAATATGTTTCCATATTTCTCGCTCTTGTCCTGCAGCTTTTATTGTGTACTTGCGTATATAAAACTTGCTGAAAAAAAGACGTGCCAATTACGTATGAGTATTTTGTACTGCTGCAAGTCGTTTATCAAAATAGTTTGAGATACATTTAATAAAACTGTGAATATTGCGAATAGCACCGTCTTTGTCTTACAATAATTTATATAAAATACATAATAATATTTTGTCTTTCATCGAAGCTTACACATTTTTTATTTTCTAAAACGGGAAATTATTTTTTTTGAAATTGAAACTAATTGTAAAAGTTTTATTTTCAGAAGCACATTTCACTTTCGCAGCCGCCAGAAATTCGTTGCTATTATTTTTCCAAAAAAGTTCTTCAAGTCTCAATCAATGCATTTTTCCAGCCCGGCGGAGAATTATAAAAAAGGGAAAAATGCAAAACTCGCCGAGCAATAGGCGAGCGTTTAAGCCGTATTGAATAAGCCTGGACGTTGAAGTGGCAGGCGGGGCGCTGGCCCGTACGACCGCGAGGCGCGAAGAATGGGCAATTTCGCATTTTTGCCGAGGGGTGTGCACGCCGATGTACGCGCGCGGCGGCAGACACCCGCTGATCGTCGCGTAATTAGGCAGCTGGTGCGCGCGCGCGCGCGCCCGGCACGTGCGGACGATTCATCAATGGACCGGCGGCCGAGGCCTGCCTCCTGCTGCCTTTGCCGCGCGTAACTTTCGCACGTGCCGGCCAGCGTGCAAGCGTCTCGGAGATTATCCGAGGTAGTAGGTACGCGCAATTTCGCGTTAGTCACGGCGCCGTGACTCGTGAGCGGCCGAGGAGCCCGCTTTACGAGGAAAACGCGGCCCGAGATTCACGGCCGGCGCGGGAGATGCGATTCGAATCTTTTATGGGAGTTTTATTGGCAAATAGCGGTGGCTGTGTTTACTTTACTATTAGCTTTGTGGTGTACCAAAATACTCATTTTTCGTGTACGATGGACTTTCAATATTTCAATAAATTAAGTAACTCGATACACCTTATGCGTGTCTAAAATAAAAGTAGAAGCACGATCTGTACCATCTTGCTTAGCGAATCATTAATAGCTGCGATGGCCAATAAGGATCGATCGATCCGCTCGAATTCCTCGAGATAATTTAAAAGAATTAGCTCGAGAGTTTATCTTCCGCTAAACTTAGAATTTTTAACGTCGGAGAACTCGTCTTACTAAGCAGTATGGCAATTTTTACTAAACTTTTATACCACTCTAACCTCAAAATCACGACTTAAACATGATTTTTCGGCGCTCGTGGTATAAAATAATGTTCGATACTAGTGTTTAAGTTGATTATTTACCTCGTGAGACATTTTTCGCCCGAGCGAAACGAGTCAACTTCCACACCCGTGTCGAAAAGTATTATTCTCTCAGTGACAATAAATTAATGTGTCAAAAGAGCACTCCCACCATTTCCTAATTAACTCTAATCAAATTTCAAAGCTTTAAATAAATGACACCCTGAACAACCTTAAGATCATCTCAGAAGTTATTAAAAAATACTGCCCAGAAGGTGCTCTTAAAGAATCTCGTGCCGAAAGGTTAGCATCGTAACGAGAATTTCCCTGGAAAAAAAAAGTAGTCACCTCTGCACGAAATTTAATGAAACTCCGAAGGCCCTGAAAAACGTTTCCCCCGCACAGCCGGTCGTACATCTAGCTCGGGAGCATAAAAAAGATGGCGAAATTGCGGACAGCGGCGGCAGCTCTCTTGTCAGTCGGCGCGGGTGTTGCTATAGCAACTGGACCGCCGTCGTCGAGGCTACATAATGGTGGAGAACGCGTTAAAGTGCGAGGAGGTTCCGAGCTGCCCCTCCTCCGATCTCCCACCCCCCTCCCCCCACCGCGCCTCGACCCCCAGGAATGTCGCGTCCGCGTGTGTGAGCTGTCGCCGCCGCCGCCGCCACCCTTCGCCACTTAGTGGTAGCCTCGTTACGCGCCGGTATCATCGGTAACAAGTCATTAGAGATCTGAGCCCTGCGATTCGCCACTTGCCGAGCAGACCCCCTCCCCTCCACGCTTTTTCGGACCCGACTCCTTTTCTCCTCGATTTTAATTGTCCGCGAGCTTTGTTGCGAGCTGTCGCTTAGATCTCGATTCTCTCCCTCATTTGCATGACGCACGCTTCCTTAAGCCCCTTTTCCCGCCGACGCTCAACTTTTCTGCTAATAAGTCGGTAATGATCCTGCTTTTGCGGATCGGTGCGCGAGAGTTGCTGAAAAACGTTCGAATCGTCGGTTTTGCCTTGTTGCGAAAAGGTCTTTTTTGGTCCACAAATTTACGTTTCACCTGTAACATATTTTGCAATTAATCGCTTTTTCGAAAATTTTGCATAAAACAATACGACCGAAGAGCATCCGAAATATCCCAAGTTCCAATATAAAATGTTTGCCCGCTTGAATGTGAAAGGGGCGAAATGTCATTGGATCGGCGTCGCCTTTAATGTCACAAAGCACGCGGCAAATTAATTCCGATCGAGGGAGCAGCCGTCGGTGAAACATAAAATTGTACATCGAGCGGTTGTATGGTTCGAATAGGCGAATTCCTCTGGATTCGCAACTCTCCCGCTGAATGTAGAAGAGGGTGGTATCCACTTTGACGCTCGCTATCCAGAATTCGAGGAGTGCTCGCGCGCGGTTTCCGATGAATTCACTCGGAATTTCATTTAAGAGAGTGTTGACGTATTTTTACTTTCTCGCTTCATTTTCATTATTGCTTCTTGGTCTATATTTTCAGCTTAAAGCACTTCTTTAAGATTCGGTGTATAAAGAAGTCGAATACAAATTCATCTTATTTTTAAACTATATAGATTTTATCGAGGAACTTAAAAAATTATTGGGGGAGCAATTGAATTGAAATATTTTCATCTTCCTGTACAAAAAAGTACACTCTTAAGTTTCCCAACTTTAAAAAGCCTGGCATTCTTCTTAAAAGGAAATTTATGTTTATATAATTTTCCTTCCAGCGGAGATATAGGATACTCGCTCAATTCGTCGGTAAAATGAGTAAGCTCGCTCGGCGAGATAAGCGCGCTTCTTATTTCGCGCGATCTTTTCTTTCAAAGCCGTCAAGCGTCGCGATGTCACACGCAGGTCCGCGGCCCCGACTTGTTAAACTTTCGCGAGGAAAGGAAGACTAAGAAGATTCCGAAGCTGCTTGCACGCTTCTCACAAGGATTTGGGCCAAGGCGCTTCTCGAGCTCCTCCTCCTCCTCCTCCTCCTCCTCCCCGGGGATATCCCTCGCCGCCGAGCGAGCCGAGTACCGGTAAAACCAACATAACTTAATTAAAGAATTTCCATGAATTTAACGCTCGCGGAAGAGAATACATATTTATGATCTGATCGCTTCCGCGAGCGAGCGTTGAAAATTCGAATCGAGCTAGCCGAGCGAGAGGAGCTTCTCTCGCTCTCTCTCTCTCTCTCTCTTTCGCTTTTCCCTCTTATTCTACTTCTGGGAATATACGCGCCGAAGGAGGAAAAGTACAAAGCTTCATGGGGTAAGAAACTTTGCGAAAGTATTCCGGCTTCTTTTTTTTTTCTTTTCCCCTTTTATGGAGATATTAATTCAGCGGGATTGGGGTTGAGAATTTCAGAGGGAAATTATTTGACGTTTCGGATTTTTTTATGTCGGTCTTTGCTTTTTATGGGCTGTGAGACTGTGGGATTGTAATGGGTAGTTTTTATTGCGATTTTTCTTTTGTAAATTGACCCTCAAACGTAGAATTGAACATTTATGAAGATATATTTGCTATATTTTCTTACTTTTTACAAATTTTCTTAAAAATTCAGAGTTCTGAAATACACAGTTCAAATATAAAAACGTTATTCGTGACCTGAATAGCTTTGATGAAAAAACCTGGATAAGTAAATCCACTTTCTTAAGCATCCTCGCAAAAAAGCGCAATGCTCAAATGAGTTTGACTGGGGCGTCTTTTCCTTTAATCCAGCTTTTTCTCTCCGTTCGGAGCTCATTCGGTTATACGTCACAAAGGTCCGTACCGCGTAAATTAAAAGAAAGAGAGGCAGCGAGGAGAAACAAACAAAAAAAGGAGAGAGAGAGAGCTGCAAAAAATATTACACGAGAGTTGCAATACCGGCGCAAGTTACAGCGTTTTCGCCACTCCGCGGCAGGAGAAGAAGCAGTAGCGAGGGTATATAAAAAGATGGCGCGCCGCAACGGGGGAAGTAAAAAAGGAGCGGCGGAAAGGAGAGAGAGAGAGAGAGAGAGAGAGAGAGACCGTGTATAAGAAAAGAGTAGATAACGGAAGAGCGGCCTGCAGGGCTAGAAAGAGAGCGCGCGGTCGGATTTCATTTCGTCTTGTCTCTTTGATGTCTCTGACGCGTACTGCTGGCCCGCTTCTGCCTTCTTCATCCCGCTCTTGCCGCTTTTTTTTTCTTTTATTTTAACAAACTCATCTCCTCGCCGGCCCTTAATCTCCGTCCTTCGGCCTCCCGCTTTCTTTCTTCCCTCTGTGTATGGTGAACGCGCGGCTCTCCGGGTCGCGTCGCAGCCCGGCTGTTTCTACTTTTATGTCAGGTCAGAGGGAAGGCGACGACGGTCGTTTCGGGGCAAAGAGCCTCGCAAAAGTCGCCGAGAACGAGAGGGAAAAACATGGGATTCTCGCGCGTGACGAGTAAACAAAGCCGGCCGCGAGTTCTTGCGAAGGAAGCGTAAAACTTCATTTTTAATTAATTAAGTCAAGCTGCCGCGGGAGCTTTTAGAATTTTTTATTTGCCGAGAGCAGCTCCGCGGCGACTGGACGGCTCGTCTTCCTCCTTTTTTGTATTCATTAAAAAGATGAATAACACCTTTGCGTTACAAGCTTTCTAAACGGGAGGGATTCTTTTCGCATCGTTTTCGTATGGAGTTGCGTCGACGGCTTTCCGGCTACCTGCAATTCACGTACTTATGCGGGAAAAGTATCAAATGGGACACGTTTTGTTCCGTTTGTGATTTTAGTTTGTAATGAAATGTGCTTCTGAGAAAAGAGCTTGCGCGAATGGAGTACATTACTTTAAAGTTTTCAATTCAACTTCAAAGAATCAAACAAAACACCTCATTTTTTTCAAATAGCAAAGTAAAAAGATTATTCATTTTGTTCACTGGCCATAAATTAGTATGCATTTCATTGACTTTCTCACGACGTGAAAAATCAGCTCTCTTAACCAAAGGATTTGGTTATTATGGTAAAGTGACGTTATAAAAAAATTTACCAATTCGTTTGTGTAATTTGTGATAATTAAAATCCGATATAATTATAAGAAAACATAAAAAGGTTGATTTTTGTTTAGTAATATATATCATTATAAAGATTAGGTGCAGTATTAAGCAATTAATTGATTGTTACTGTGCACATTTTTGATGGGGATTTTTGTCACCTACTAACTATTGTTATTGAATTACTTTGAATGTATTTTTACGAGCCTTTTGTTACTTCTCGTATTTAAATGTAAATAATTTTTTATCATGTATTCAAAAATGTACGTACACTTACTAATTATTCTAATTTATATTGTACCAAAAAGGTTTTGAAGTTAAATCTTTTCTGTGCACTTTTCATCTTTGTACAAGAAAGACTTATTATTTCGGTTATCGTAACTCTATTAACTGTGAGTTGTAATTGAACAAACGTGTAATAGTTTACAAACATTGTCTAAGTGACTTAACATGTTCGTTTATTTAATTAACTTCTTATTAAAAGATAAGAGGACTTACTAGAAAGTTTGCGAAATATAATTCAAGTCAGCAGATGGCAGCACTCGTTGGACAGCTTATGTGTATATGCCTATATACGTATAATGTAGTTAGATGTGCTTTTGGAATAAATTAATCGAATCATAAAATATTTTAACAATGAATTATTATTTATAAATTTAGTTAATAATTTAATTCTCTTTGAAGTCGTTACTATATAAATATACATCAGTTTATTTGCATTTATTCATTTATAAATAATAAAGTGAATATTTATTTAAATTGTATAAAAAATGACCTTTGTTCGATTGAAATATCTCAATCCTATCATTAAAAAAAGTAAAATTAAATTTTTTCTTTTTTTTAATGAAAATTTGCGATAAAAAGAAAACAAATAAGCTAAACAAAAAGATTTTTTTTGACGCCATCACAAAAGAAAAACAAAAAAAAATGAGCCGTGAAAGATGCATATCTGCTCAGTAAAAGCTGAGATCCATACATACAAACACGCACACACACACACGCATCCATACAGAGACTTTTCAAAAACCATTTATTCTTGTTTCTGACACCTTAAAATACAATTGTAACAGGTTTTTCGAACAACTCTAAAAATTACTATCACAAAGTTTCCTCTAGGAGGAAGCAATATTAAAACAATGTCCTCGTTATTCGCGTAATACATCACAATAAAGTACAAATTCGATCTTAACAGCCGATTTCCAAGCGAGCATCAAAGTCGTCGTTCCATAAATATCATTTAATGCGAATAAATCTCACTAACAATTCGTCACGTCAACAAAGGCCGCCCAGTGCTTTTGTCCGAAGGGGTCAAAATGATGAAGCGTCCGACACAGTCGTGCAACTCCATTACGCGGAGAGCTCGCCGTACATAAGCAGCGCGACCTTATGCACCGCGACTCTCATAAGTCATGTTCCGCCGTGAGTAGGTGCCACCCTTGAACCTAAAAAGGGTGGAAAGGCGGGAGAAAGGGTGTATTCTAAGGGCGACAGGAAGAGGGAATTTCACGAAACGCTCCGAGGGGGGGAGAGGAGCGAGCTCCGGTACACGTGTACGAGCGATAAACGTCTATTATTTTTTTTCAAGTCGCCTGATTGCTCCCTCGGTGCTTCCATACCGAATTGATGCATCATTCGCGCGGGGCCGTTTGAAAAATTTTCGTATGTTGCGTCATCGATATGCGTTTACATTGTAATATTCTTCAATTTTCGCTTTCTTAAACAGCACAAGTTTGTAAAAAATCGTTGCTCTTATTGATTTATCTGAAATGATGAAATTCTATTAGAAAAAATTCTGGTTGCTTTTTTACTAAAAGTAAATAATTTAAAATACCTACTTTACACGCGCAGTTTTTATAAAAAAGGAATTTTTATTTACCATTATTTGCAATGTTTTTTATTCTGAAAGTATTTTATACCCCAAAATTTCTTGTCGCTGAAAATAATAACAAAGTCTTTTTATTTAACAAGAATTACCCCTTTTTCGGGAGCTGTGATTTGTTGTGGGAACGGCTGCTCTTATTAGCAGGAGGCGAGCGCCTGGTTTTGCATGAGCATCAATGTACACGTCCGTGGGGGTTCTTGGGGAAGGAAAAAAACCCCCGCAGAGCAGAAAAGTTCAGTTTAGCGTGTGGCCGATATTTCACATCGGGGGTTCTCGTTAGTCTTCGAACGCGGAGAAAGAATTGCAGAGTCCCAAAGGACCTTTATAGAAATCACGGCTATATCGCGCATGGGAATAGGCTGGCGGTTATACTCTAACAAAGTTAAAGTGATACTTATTGCGCCAACTAGTCCGTATCGGTAGAGAATTCCAAAATTAGTAGTTGTAATTAATTTTATATGACAATATAAAATTGTCATTGCAACGATACATATTTATTCGAATATATTGCACGCATAAATTTTAATTCTGAACGTTCGAATAAGTTATACAACTTGATAAGAGGACAAAATTAAAAATTTAAATGAATTATAAAAGAAATAAATGATAATAAATTAGTATAAAGCACAAATTATTAGTTTTCATTTTATACAATTTACATTGAAAAAATTCGTTTGACCAAAACTCCAAGATTGAAATAAAATACCACGTGAAATAATTACATTTTTGTTCACAAAAGTACAAAGAATACTTAAATTTAAATTAAACTTCAATGAATCAAAATTGTTTAAACATTTAATTTTGTAAATGTTTTAATTAATCTGCCGCCGACTGTGAAGTCAAAATTAAAAATAAAATGATTCAGCTAAATGCAGGAATCTGCCTGCCTCTTTAATTACTGAAAACATATATGAATAAATTTACATTTCACTTTAATCGTCCAATAATGCAATACATCTGTTTCAGATCCGAGGCAATCCAGTGGCGACGCCGAAAGCTAGTCAAAAAAAGAAAAAAAAATGCGCTTGGCACTACTTTCGAAGGCTCACAATGGAACAACGGGCGGAAAAAAGCTCGTAGGCAAAAGCTACGAAGTATTCTGCCGGTCTACGCGGTCCGGCGAATTTCATTAAACTCCGACGAATCCCCG
Source organism: Ormyrus thymus (assembly GCA_035582935.1). Lineage (NCBI taxonomy): Eukaryota > Metazoa > Arthropoda > Insecta > Hymenoptera > Ormyridae > Ormyrus > Ormyrus thymus. The sequence goes on along the minus strand of JAWWEM010000030.1, from coordinate 1,269,559 downwards.
AATGATTTTTGGTCCAGCTTCCACTCTATCCGAGCCAGCGAGCCTCGCTGTCGGGCGGACGTGTTTCAAAATGGAATAAAATTCAATTCCACGATCGCGCGCGCGGCGCACACGGAAAATAGCGCGAGAGCGCGGCCACGACAATGGCGAGGCGCGACATTCGGAATTCAACGCGGAGTCGACCGCAGGGAGAGAGAGAGAGAGAGAGAGATCACACGTGTTCGACAGCACTGCATTTTGGCGCCCGGCCTGTGTACACGTCGAAAAGCCGTCAGCAGTCGGTGACTGGATCCCTATGGTAACGAGTTGTCGCTCGCACGCCCCGAGATTCGAGGGAATATTTTGCCTATGATTGCCAGGCGGCCTCGCGCGCGCCCGGAAATTTTTCACCTTGCGCGTGCACACCACTCTGCGCAGGCACTCTCGCTACATTGTTTGACTTTCAAAAATTCCCGCTTGCTCCCTCTTTCGTCTTTCCCTGGATTGCGGCCTCCGCGGGATAAACTTTAATCACTTAAGGCGCTTTTTGCGGGAGCGGGATTTTCGATATCGCTCGCGCGCTTTTAGGGAGTACTAATATGTTAAACGTAAGATTAAATACTTTTTTCTGCTTGCTGCTTGCTTGCAATTCGTTGTAAAAGATAGCACTGAAACTTTTTCGAGTCTGGATAAATTTTTTTTATAAAAGAGTAGAAAGTCCTTAGATTTGGTCATACAAAACTTTGCGAATCGATTGAATGTATTAAATTGGAAAATGATGTTCTTATCCATATGTGATGCATAGGAATCTACAGAACCCAAACGCAGATTAAGCGCAGTTTTCTAGATCAATTTAATTTTATTCTAAAATAAAATTACAAATAGAAATTTTACTGAATCTATTGAAAAAACAAACAAAGTTTTAAATTGAAACTGCGTTTATCAATATTTACTACAAGAGTTCCTATACTTTCCGTGAAATCTCAATCAACAATTTAATCAAAGAGCGATAAAAGTATTTTGCAAATCGATGAACAAATTTTCCCAAATAATTACCCAGGCGACTTTCGCAAAAACGACTCTCATTTTCGGCCCTGCAGCCTCGAGACTGGCAAAAAGTGAGGCACCAAGTACCGCGCTTTATTGGAGCAAGGCATACAGTTTCCGAAAGATCGCGGCAGTGACAGAGAGCGCGGCGCTCCCCGTATGCAATTTGTAGGAAGGCTATAGGAAATTCGACGCTCGCGAGGTCACGCATTGACGCATTAACGCTGATGGGAGCAGCAGCAGCGGCGGCGGCGGCGGCAGCAGCGGCAGCTAGGTATTTCGACGTTCGCTTCTCTGCGGTTCGAGGGAGCGCCGCAGAGAGGAAACAAGAGGGACCGGGGAAATTCGTGGGGCCGGAGAGCAAAAGAGAAATAATCCATATATACGCGGGGGGAGAGAGCGAGAGAGAGAGAGAGCAGAGAAATTGAGAAAGAGAGGGGGCGAAGCGAGCGGGATTTCACGGGAGGCTGCCCCCGAATGGACGCGTCTCTCTCTCCCGCAGCTCTGCCGCTGACAGCCAGGAATTGGAATTGCATCGGCGTCGCTCGATAGCCAGGCAGCCGTGCCAGGCAACCTCTCTCTCTCTCTCTCTCTCTCTATCTGACTAGGTAGGCCGTTTCGCCGGCTAGATATATATCTCTCGCCTCTGTCGCTCACGGTATGCACACATGCAAGCGATGTGTATCAACGCTCGGATTGATACTGGAGGGCCGATCCCTGACGCCTCGCCTCCAATCGAAAGACGGATGGACACACGCCGAATTTCGCCTCACTGCGGTCCCTTTTCGACCCTAGACCTTCGAGGACGGACTCCTCCGCCATCTCCTGCCTCGCTGTGGTCCTCTTCTCCCCTCCGTTCTGTTCCCTCTCTCTCTCTCTCTCTCTTTCGAGCTGGATATATGTGAGATTGGAAGATCCGACCCGAGAGATATTGCGCCTCGATGCTCTCTAGTATTCTAGGTGCGAGATGCCGACGCTCTTCTACACTCTATGGGATGGCTTCGACGAATTTTCCGTCCCCGGGATTTTCCTTAACGTGCTAACGTCTGCTTCAAAGACAGATGGAGTTCGCCGGCAGGAGGAGACGAAGATTGTCATACTGACTTATATTTCAATCTCGTTGAGACATTTTTATATAAAAAATATTGTGGTTAAGCATTGTTAAAATAATGTATTTAACGTTGATAGGACGAAAGAAATAACTAGCACTAATTAATGGTTCGGCCAAGACAGAAAATTTATTTTCATCGGTTTAATCGCTGACATAATCTGAACTAATGCAAGACAGTTTTTTCAACTGCCAAAATTATCAAATAAAATGAATCATATACAAAAACCCAATTTTTTTATAATTTTAGAGTAAACGATGTTCTCATCAAAAACGATAGAGATAATTTAATTTAGCAGAAATAACATCTGCAATTCCTCCGTAAATTCCTTAGAGACATATATGCTCGTAAGAAAAACATGTAATAAGTAATTCAAGTAAAATCATTCCAGTAGTATGTTTTTATATGATTGTATAAATTTGCACTGAAAATAAAGAATTATAAAAAAAATTTTCTTTCTTCTTGATTATAAAAAATCTCTGAAAGATTTGCTACAATAAAAAAATAACAAAATCTCTTTAACATGTATAATTTTTATATTACTTTTTTAGAACGAAAAAAATATTTTTAAACAATTTTTGCTGCAGATAAAAATTCAACGAAATTCTGGTCAGTAACAAAAAAAGTTGTAACACAAAAATTATGATATTAATGAACTTTAAAAAACAATTTTTAATTTTAAAAATGTGATTATATCTAATTTAATACTAAAAAAAAATGTAGGTCGAAAGATATATTGTGGGATAGAAGACAACATTCTGAATAAAAACAGCGATAACATTTTTTAATTTGATAATTAGTTCTGAAAATATTGGATGTTAAAAACTAATGATTTTCAATGTCAATTGCAAACGCTGTCGTGTTCCGAAGACAAGAACATCTAATTTACAAAATCTCAAATTATGATAGATATAGAATTAATATTAAAAATTATCAGTTTTTATCAACACAATGTCTTCAGAACTATTATATTATTAGGTTAAAAAGGTTATTAACATTTTTTTCTCCGAATGTTGCCTTCTATCCCAAGATATGGTTTTCGGCATACATTTTTATTACACAAATTGCTGTAATGATTTTTAGAAACATTTTATTTTATTTTCAACTTTCTTACTCGAGAATCTTTTTTTTCTTATTTAACGTCGACTTTTACGCTACCTTACGGCTTGCCAAATCACGGTGGGACAAACGGCTTATAAAGGTAACTTCCGAACTAGCTGAGCTTTGATCTCGAGAATCTTAATGCTAAAATTACACAGTTAAGTAGTCGATTATACATTGCATTTAAATTGAATGTTGATAATTAGCACAAGTAATTCATAAAATATTTGCAAGTAATCATTTTTTAAGAAATATCTGCATGAATATCAATCACGTACGTCCAACTACAAGAGATGTACGTAATCGTGCCTGTCTCAGCGTCGACATCTCTAGTTGCTAGATCTTACATACCGCGAACTCCGCACACACACACACACACACACACACACACACACACACACACACACATACACATACACATACACAACAGGCACGTGTTCACTCCCATTCCATTCTTTCCAGCACATAATGCAAGCTCTCGTTCCGTTCCGTAGGAGAAGAAGATTTTCCGAAGGAGATATATTCCAGCTCGAAGCGGTGCACCGACGGGGGGAAGGGAGGGATAGAGTTCGCGCAGAAAGATGAATGGCGGAGGAAATTAGAAAAGGACAGAGGAGAAAAAGAAGGCAGAAATGAAAGGCAGACAATGCGGTCGAGGCGAGGAGGGAGAGAGATGGAAAACAACCGAGAGGGAAAAGGGGTAGAAGAAAGAAAGGGGAAAAAAAGTGAACAAGGAGGAAAGTCGGAGATATTCGCGGCAGAGTAAAAGGGAAGATGGAAAAAGGAGTGATCTAGAAAGCGAGGAGAGATAGAGGCGGCGTATAAAGATAGAAGGAGATGCCCCTAACACACGACACAATCCGGCGCGGCTTCGTCTGCTTCGATGGATTTTAAAAGATCCCCGAGATTATTACTTTTTCCCTTTTCTTTCGCTTTTTTATTCTTCTATTATTATTTCAGAGCCGCACTCGGATACACACACGCACCGCGAAAAAATACGTGCAAGCCCGCGGACGACTTTGGGTAGGCTCGACTATCGGCGCGCATTCAAGCTCACCGTCACGGAAGTAACGCCGGGACAACGGCAACTTTCTCTCTCTCTCTCTCTCTCTACTCTGGACGAAAACCAGCAGCCAGATGCTCCCGGATGTGTGCATTTGGAGTCGCGCCTTCTGATGCACAGTCGTCTTCGCATTTTTTAATGAAGGACGCCGATGCCCGCAGCCGGGGAGGGGGGATAATTGATTCTTTCGCGAGTTTCGTTTTAATTGCTTCGTTGCATTGTTGAATTTATCGCGCGGGCGGGGCTCCGAAGCTGCGCACTGATTGGAAATGAGCAGTCGGACTGGTGCTTTGTTTTTTTTCTCCCGACGGAATCGGGCTGTAATTGTAGCACTAATTCCGGTATTATACGGAGAAAGATTTTCTTTATTGGAGGAGATACAATTTTGTCTGTTTTCCTGCGAGCGCTGAAATAGGTATAATTGGTTTATTATTAGAAGTATACGGAGTGTCGTGTCTTGGACGTTTTTTAGGTCGGAGTAAAAGAAATGTTAGAAAAGTAATTAATCGTCACTTCTAATTTTATAAGTAAATAGTTTATAATTCGTAGTAAAAATTGAATAACCGGCTCGATTTTTCTAATGAACAATATTGATTATCCTTGAATTTTTTGGAAAAAATGTAGATTGGGTAAGAATAATCGGAACTAACAGCTAAAATTCTGCAGATGCAAGTACAAGAAGATCGCGTTCTCCTCGCTTCATAATTTCAATCTTCTTTTCTAATAAAAACAGTTTTTATTTAATTCAGAAAATTTGAAGCATCGTTTCAAGTGTGCCGGATTATTTGATTCGGAACACAATCGATTCATAACTCTCGAGCAAGGATGAATCGTCAGGTGCTGTTGCATCTGCAGCCGTGATCGATTTCTCCCTCTTGCTTGTATACCCCTTCTCCCCGCGGCGGCATAAAGAAGCACGAAATCCGATCGTTGGAGCCCGTGCTGAAAAGCCAGGTACTCGAGAAAGAAAGAGTGAGAACGGCGGAGAAAAGGAGAGAGGGTTTTACCTCCGCAAGACTTTGTACCGCGTGGGCCTGCGCGACGCGCACAATGCGTGCGCGAGCCCGTGAGCTCATTTCGCGATCACCCCTCCTCCTCCTCCTCTCTGCCGACGCCATAATGGCCGGGGGATGAAAGGAAAAGCCGAGTTCGATTATTAACTCCTCGTGATCGCGGACAATGCCGCGGCCTCGTGGATTTAGCCCTCGGCTCGCGTTCCTTCCCGTTCTTCACAGTTCATCACACTCGAGGTGCAGGTAAGCACAGGTGTTGGTATCGGAGTTAAATCCCGCTGTGGTTGCGATGAAAAGTAAGCGCGTGTTCTTGGGGGGAAACAGATGAGGCCAAGTGTAAGATGAGTAATGGCCGTGCGGTTGCCTGGAGGGCTCGTCGTCAGACCGTTTTTTAAGCTTCTTTTCAAATCATTGCACTAATGACTCCTAATGTTAATTACACTTCTTGCACTTTTTGTTTAAAAGGACGGTGTAGATAAGAAAAGATTTCAGTATTTTTTTAATCCATGCGGTTTTCACTGCAAATAATAATTCTGATGATTAACCCCTTTCGTTCTGAAATGGCCTAAATTTTTCCCTTTTTTCTCCAGTGTACTGTTTGAAAGAAAATCAACAAATCGTTTTTAAACTACTAATCTTATTGTATTTTTGTGAGAATTTTTCAAATTTTTCCGATCAATTTTTAAATATGCCAGTATTTAATATATATGTATGTACGTATTTCCTCCTTAACTACTTTTAAACGCCGCCGTGGATTCGTTTCAAATTTCGCACACAAGTTTTATTTAATTTTTATGAGCCTGCTTGAAAATTTTAAGTACTTTTATAGATTAGTTCCGATTTTATGGCTACTTAAGTGATTATTGAAAATTTTGAAATTTTTAATTTTCTACTTTTTCCAGGAAATATTAATTTTTTATTGTACTTTTTTTCTTTTTAATTGTATTCTATGTTGACTTTAAAAAAAAAAAATATGTTTTTAAGATATTTGTAGTTATTTAATAAAGATTTGTATCTTACTAAGATGCATATTAAATTGACGAGAATAGTTGAATTAAAACTTTATTTTTTGATAAAATTTTTTTCGTAAATATATATTAAGAACCTTCTTGGAAATTTAAAGGAAGTTTATTGATTAGTTTGGATTTTGTTGACATTTTTCAAAATGTAAAACAGTCGTATCATTCCGAAGATTTGACACACTAACTGAGTCCAAATAGAAAATAGTTTAGGACATCGGATGAAATAATGCACTCCCTTTAGAGGAACCGTGACAGGTTATGCCATGTTATATAGTGAGAGATTCATAGTCTTATGAACGAACTGTAAAATTTTAGTAACTTGCAAATCAATTGATCAATCATATAATACCGCCTAATTTAACAAGATACGTAAGACGTAATCTTACTTGCGTTGGTAAATTTTAACTTCACCTTATTTTAATTTCACCTTTTAATAAATAAGATGATAGTAATTGTTTCATAACATTCCATTTATAATATAAATTGTTTCATTATTTCTATGTTCACTATCATAAAGCATTGTGCCAAAATCAGTTGGCAGTGTTTTTTTTTCAATTTTTCTTCTTTTTTCGAGATTATTTATTATTACTCAGTTTTACTTCATATACACCTGCTTTTGAATTCATATTTCGTGATTACACATTCTTTCGGACAAAATGGCTACCCAAGATAATTAATTCAAGACGCTGGGAATAAAGGGGTTTTCTATCATATTTTATACGTTTGAAGAATTCACAGATTCTGCAACGAAGTTGATACTAATTTTTTGAGAAGTTTTCGCTGAATCAAGCCGCTACATTTTAAAACTAGCGACAGATAGTGCATCAGGAGACAAAATTTGGAAAGCTTAGATAAAAATACAAAAAAAATAGTTTTACACATTACACTGGGAAGAAACAGAACAGTTTAGAGCATTTCAGGATGAAACGGCTTAAAAAGTTTTGCAATGAAAAAATATTTCACTATTTTTAGACTACATAAATAAAACTAATACAATGTAAGTATTACGGCGTTAAAAGATCATGTACACGGAGAGAATTTTCGCTAAAAAATTACCCCCTAAAACAGGCTAATCGCAGGACAATGCGATTTTCTGGATA
>JAWWEM010000030.1:1235008-1262025 GCA_035582935.1 Ormyrus thymus | reverse complement strand
GCGGTTACACTATTTTCGGCTAACTTTTACCCAGAATTTCGGGTAATTTTTTAGCGAAAATTCTCTCCGTGTACAAAGCATTGAATCGAAATATATAACATTATGATGTATAAAACTACGACATAATTCCCCGAGATGATTTTCATTATCCTTACATTAAACTATCATAAACGGCGTTGAACAAACATTAGCAAAAGGATATCGTCCCAGCTGTCAGCGATAAACTGTTTTGAAAACAGTCGCTCGGGCAAGAAAGGCCCGCAAAAAGGGTCGAAATCTCGTATTTGTCGAAGGCGAGATCCGTAAAGAAAAGGCGCGGCCGTTTCAGGATTCTCCGCAGGATCAACCGTCTCCGTGCAGCGGTGCCAGGCACACACGCACACACACAGGCCACGAGTCAACAATAGCCACGCCCGATAGATCCTTAACGGTCCGCGGAGCAAGAATCAGCGGGAGATGGATCCCGTCCCTTCTCGCTCCTCTTCCCTCTTATTCGAACTTATCAGCGGTTACATAATCGTCGCGTAATGCCGCGCCTCTAGTAGCTGCTGCCGCTGCTATCCGCGCGCGGATTTCACCTGATTATTCAACAATGGGAGGGAGAGAGAGGAGAGCCTTCCGCTCGGTCGAGCGCACGGGAACCGCTCGCGGGAAGGAGCGCGTTTTCGCCGCAGCTTAAATTCGCGGAACGGCTTACTCGCATTGAGCAATGGAAATAATCGAGGGAGGCTGGGAAGAGGCGGCGGAGCCGTCAGTTTTATATTAGCGAAGGCTGATCGGGAAATTAACGGATTGCTCGTACTATCCTTGCGTCTACCGAAAGCAGGCTTTGTCGAGGGTGTTTTGATACCCTGGGCAAATGTTAGGATAGGCACACTTAAATGGAACGGTTTTCAAAAGCCCTGCTGAATTGCCATCAAAATCCATTTAGAGTATATTGATCTGCTTCGGGTGCCAAACTGAAGCGAGGCGACGTTCCCTTATCAAGGAAAATGACGATATCGAATGCTGATTGGCGCAGCCTCGAGCGCACGAGCGGCGGCCCGTAAATATTTTATCCGCTCCGTTTTTTTAAGCGATTCTTCTCTTTTTTAAGCATCGCCTGGCGCGCGCGGCATACCGATCAAGTTTTCTGACATTCGATCTCGCTGTCCATTCTAGTGTGTAACCGGACGGCTGAGGGCAGAAATATAAAAATCTGCTCGCCCGCCGCTCTTTCCCTCTCGTTTCCCTCCGCTTTTGCGAATTATACGAAGGACCCGCGGGAGGGGAAGGAAGAAGAACTCCTCGACTCTCTCTCTCTCGAAGCTAACCGCAGTGCGGGATATGGGAAGCAGAGAGTACGGAGAGCATACGTGGTCTCTACTCGTCCCTCCAGAAAGCTACAATACATCATTTTCGGCTGGGATGATCTTACGGTAGATTTACCATTCGTACAGTTTATGGGCGCCGGTCTGGGCCATAAACTTGCTTGGCAATGACGTCCAGCGGCGAGTGCCGCCGCCGGGTTAGAGGTAAGCTGGATCTCTCGGGCTATACGAGCGAGCGAGCTCCCTCTCTCTCTCTCTCTCGCTCTCGCTCTCTGTCGAGTCTCGCGAGGGATCGACCAAGGAATCGCCCTGGAATGGGGTTGCTTGGAAACTGCATCTGTCTGTATATACGGCAGCGAGCCCGGAAGCAATAACAACGCGTTACTGCGCGCGCTTCGGCCGCCGCCGCCGCCGACGTCCTCGTCGTCCCATGTGCTTCGCGACGCGGAAGCTACGCCGGTTGTTAACTGCCTTGCCAATCTCAATTTTCGATTTCGATATCTCGGAACCGGGATGCTCGGAGATTTTTACCCCAACCCGGAATCTATAGTTTTAGAGCGCCCTTCTTTTCCGGACCCCCAACCGTTTTATTGCTCTGTTTTCCTATTTTTTTTTTTTTTTCTAGTTTTTTATATTTTTTTTAAAGTTTACTCTACGGGAGTTTTATGAAAAAAGCCGTTTTTAATAAAAAAGAACTCGAGAGCGAATGGTTATTTTTATTGCTTACAAAATATTTCGGTACGCCGGGATATTTTAATATAAAAGTCGAAAATATGTTGTAAAAAAATCTAATAAAAATTGCCTGGAAAAAGGATCTTCTTTTTATTCCCCTTTCTTCTGGATTCATTTATCTCATCTGAAATAAATTTACTATTCTCATTTTCTCTATAAATTACTCAAGTTTAACCGGGTATTTTTTCTGCAAAAAAGGCGCTTTTTTTCGAGCGACGGTGCAATTTTGGCCTATTGTTCTTAAAGTTGCGCGGGAGAAAAGAGAAAAAAAAAGTGAGGAAAGTGGAAAACTCATTACCAAGTAAGAGAATGGAAGATTCGTTAATTGATGACGGGACAATGAAAGGGAGCCCAATTCATCGGTTTCCAGTCAAATTCGAGCTCCTTCCCATTCGCAGCCAAGGCCGTTTTATTGCTTATCCGTTAATTAAACGTCGAGCCAGCCTTTAGAATCGCACGTGCAATTTAACACTCGATGAACCTCGGACCAGTTACGTCCTCGATGTTCGCTTTCGCTCCCTAAGTCACCCCCACGGCGATATCGTGATAGAACGCGCCGCCGCCGCCGCCGCCGTCGTCGTCGTGAGCAGCGCACCGTGCAACTGCCGCTCTTGTACCCATTGTCGAACGACGTAAGTCAAATCGGGCTAAAGTAATCGTTCATCAAGTGCTCATAAATAGTCTGCTCGTTCGGGCTATTTCGAAATAAATGCCCTGCCAACTAAGAGGGATGTGGATCATAAAAATTGCAGTAAAATTAGCGGTTAAAGAGCCGAGGGCCATTTACCAGTTTCATGCCTTTTGCGGAATAAGCCATTTAGTTATAGACTTCAAATACATGTCGGTTTTAAGTTTTAGAGTTCAAAATTTTGTACTTACTTTTTTTTGGAAATAAAGTGAATTAATTAATTTATAATTTTCAAATTACTTTACGAAGAGAAACAATATTTTTCGACCTGCAAGATATTTTCTTCACTTTTTTTAAAGATAGCAAAACATTTGACAATGTATGCTTGTAGTTGGAAAACTTTAAGATGAAATCAATACAAAAAATGTATTTGAATTATTTTTTTAAATAGTTGTAGATCTCTTATAGAAACATTTATTTTGGATATTTAGATTTTTTTTCTAAAGAAAGAACTACAATTGTTAGTAAAAATCTGGCAGTCTGAATTTGGTTGTTTCTTTCTTCAAAATTTTGCGATTCAGTAGATCAATAAATTACTTTATATTATATTCAATTATGTATCTATATAAAAATAAACGGTTTTGTCTGTTTAAAAAATGCTGATTGTCTTTTACTTTGAGCAAATAAACAGTGGCAACTACATACACTTTTAATCAATCACATCTACAAAAATTTTGGCGCGTTTCTCTTAGTGCAGAACCGCTGTATTTCGAAATCCCTTTAATTACTCGGCAAATCATAAAGCCTGAAAAAAGCGTGCCCTTACACTCCTCCCAGCTACTGTATCCAACAAGGAGCGTGCGCTCTCGCGGCCAACAATCCCGAAGCGTTAATTAATCGAACGATTATTATATCGAGCTCCGATCGAGTGTCCACTCTGCCTCCCTCCCTCTCTCTCTCTCTCACTCGGGCGAGGCCTTTGAGCACTTGCCTCCCCTGGCTTGTCCACACAACGCGGGGCCAGCACGTTCAGGCGGCAGGGGGTGGCGAGGTTGGAAATTAAATGCGCAGTCAGCCGTTACCAACTGATTGATTTGTATTCTCCGATCTGCAGCTCGTCGCTCGGCTCTGTGTGTGGAAGTGTGCTAAACTCCGCAGGATTTATGTTCTCCCCTAATTGCGTCGCTTCCCAGCGGCCCCTGGAGCCAGAAGAGATTGCTTTCGATCCTTATAGGTACTAATCGGAAACTCGTGTAATTGCCGATATGAGCGTCGCCAACAAAGACCGGGGGAAGAACCCTGGTCCCTGCCGCTGGAGGTCGGCGTATCTTGCAAACTTGGCCGGAGGTCGCCGATGTCAGCGCCCGACAAGTGCTTCGACAAATACTTGGGGGATTGGCCGATGCATACCTTTGGGTAGAAATATCTTTGCGTAAATGCTTGTTTGATAAATTCTTGTCTTTCTTCTGCTACGTAATATGATGCGATACAATACAACTTTTAGAGGAAGAAATGTATGCCAGTTTTTTCATTTACGACTAATCAAGTTTGTTGCTACTAATAAATAAATAGTGGTTATCAATATTTGATAAATATTTAAAAAATTATAAAAATTGAGAATGTTTTAAAAAGAAAATTAAAAAATTCCGTTTTTCAAATTCTGAAAATTTATTTATAGAACATGAAAATCATTTAAGTTTTTGGTACTATATCTTTGCTTTACGAAACTAATTTAACTTGCTCACAAATTGTAAATCATTAAAAGCGCACTGATAATTAAAATGACAAATTTAAAAAATTTTCATCATACATAAATATTAAGCACCAAAAAAATCACACATATGCTGACATCTTTCCCTAGCAAGAAGAACTAACTGAGGAAATCGATACGTTAGAAGTTTTATACTTTATATATTAACTTTATTATATATGTTGTATCTGTGCAAGTAATATATAAATAATCTTTTGATAACTATATAGTTTAAATAAAATGTTATTTTAAACTCAACAATCTAGTGAACTATATTATTTTCATGCGGTAAGATAGTACGCTTTACATAATATCTTTGTCGATATATATCTGATACCTACTGTCGATAAGATGACAACTGATTTTATGTGTTAATTTTCGTAACTATTATCGACAATAGCAAATGTAAAAGACATCATTGCATTTGAAGGTATATTTGCAATATGATAAAAAATTAATTTAATGTATCTAAAGCGAATCATAATTTTATTGTTGATATGATCTTAAATTAATATAGTTTTAGAAAATTTTAGTCTTTTCAATTAAACTGGAAACTACATATAAAATGGACCCGTTAAACTTTATGCATATACATTTTTCTTTTATCGAGATATAACTGATAAATTATTATCGACTGCTGGGAACGTAAAACATAAGAAAGTGTACATATATAATTTGCATACAAACGCATATAAAATAATTGTACAGTGTAATTTCTAATATTTATTTTTCCATTTGATCCTATTTGATCTTACATTTGTGAATATTTAATTGTATTAGATTATTTATTAAAATAATGTAAAATAATAAATGCATTAAGTAACATTTTTTATAGAAATAAACCCAAAATATTTCAGTAAAATAGTATTTGATGTCATTTACCATCAACTAAGAGAATATTTTTGTTATAAATATTTTTTTATAAACAACAATTTCAATATTGTAATATTTAGAAACCTCTCTGTAAATAAAAGAGTTATATATTAATTAAATTATGATATACTTAAATTGATTTTTATATACTTATCAATATTATTATAAGAATCAACATTTTCTAATATTTGAATTGAATGCAGTAATACATTAATTATATTATATCCAACGAATTTGTACTATAAATAAATGCTACTTTGCCATATTATATTATGATTATTCTTCTTTTTATTAATGCATATCTTACTAAATATAATACATTTATTGATTTTTTTCTTCTACAAACCCTTAATAAAGTTCAGTACCTTTAAGAGAGATGGCGCCAATAAAACCTTGCTATCTATCAAAACAATATTTATTGCAATGACTGCTATTAAAAAGTTTTAAATTTAACAAAAAATCTCGAAATTATATTATTTATGAATTTGTTTTATTAATGTAAATATAATTTTATTAAAAATGTTATGTGAGCTTTTGCAAAATTTTCTTTATAAAGAGCTGCAGCATGTATTTGTTTCAATTATGAAAGTTTTAAAAATTAATTTTAATTTTGAACCATAACCTAATATTTCTAAATATAGTTTATGCAATTGTATTTTAGAGTTATTTGTTTTAAATTAAAAGCTTTCAGAATGAATGTATACGATAATTGTCCGCACGAGGTAAACGAAAACGGAGAAGTAAGGGTGACTTGTACAATGAAACGAAATAAGAGCTTTTATAGCCGCTTTAAATGTAACCGTGATTTCTTCGTGGCATCTCATAAGAGTCACAGTGCTCGAAGATTCCTCAGAAGTCATGCTTCAATCGATTACGAGAAACGTCGCCACTTGCTGCATCACACGTTTATTATTCATCCGTTCAGTATGTTCAGGTATTTTCAAATTTAGATATATCATTTATTAAGAATTTATGTTAGTATTAAAAATGTTGATTTATACGCCTTAGGCACTGGTGGGATTTGTTAATGATTTTGGCCATAGTGATTGGCTTGATAGTATTTCCGTATCAAGCCGCTTTTGACATGAGCAGGACAGATTATACATCTTGGACTCTTCTCAAACATACCTTAATATTTATTTATTGTTGTGATATATTTGTTAATTTTTCGACAGGGTAAGTCAAACATTAACAATTATTACTTCAGTAAAAGAAAAATTATTTTAGCTTATTTTCTTAAAACTTAATAACATAAAGTAAATATTTCATATTTACTTTTTACTGGAAGAGTAAAATAAGTGAAAAAAATTATATTAGATGTGTTTGCATTTGGATACAATGAATATACTTCAATTAAATTTATTCTCGTTACACTATTTATTTATAAAAAGTTTTACTGGTGCATTAAATATATAAAAATAGTAACTTTAAACAATTAATATTGAAGATCACAATTTGATATTTTGTTTATTCGAAAAGGTATTTCGATAAGTCCGTAAGCGTAGTAGAATTGGATGCCAAGGAAATAGCTAAAACCTACATTAAAACAAGTTTTATCATCGATTTATGTGGATCCTTTCCCACGGATCTATTCTTCATTACCGTCTGGGACGAATACGTAGTTGCTCGAGAAGTTTCATCACTGCTTCACGTTCTCCGTATCTTCTCATTGCTGACTTACAGCGATAAACTAGCCAAAGATTATGAAGCGAGACGGGCGTTGTGCGATTTTTTCAGCACTATTTTCTGGATCATAATTGTCATACATTGGCAAGCTTGTCTCTATTGGATAGTTCCCGTGGCTTGTGCTTCTTTAAAACTTCCGAAACGTCCGGATAATGAGAGTTGGATAAATAATTTGAGACTTTGGGATGAAGAACACGATATCTCTAGATACGGGCACTGCATGCTTCGGGCTATGGCCACCTTCGTGCACTCTGGCTTTTTGGTGAATACGGAACCGATAACTCCGGAAGATCAATATTTGGTAACATTGTTTATTACGAGATTCAAAACGGAACCGTTAAATAAAGCAAAGCAATTTTTCAGGCCACGATATTGGATTTCTTGAACAACTTGATCTTCTGCTTTCTCATTGCGCGTGTAATGCAATTCTTCAAAGGAATTAATGCTTCAAAGTTGAAGTATCAAGCCGCTCTGGCTCATTTATCGCAGTACATGAGCCACAAACAATTATCTCGAAAAACCCAGGATCGCATCGTCAACTACTACGAATTCCGCTTCCAAAGGAGCTTCTTCCGCAAATCCGAAATCCTCGGTACCCTCTCGATGCACGTGCGCCAGGAAATCAGGATGCACTCTTGCCGCAAACTCGTGGAGAACGTGACCTTCTTCACGAACCTTCCCCTGTCGCTGCTCTCGCGAATCGTCAATCTTTTGAAATCCGAAATTTATCTGACCAACGACTTGATCGTCAGAGCGAATCAGACAGGGGACTGCATGTATTTTATAGCGACCGGCACCGTCGCGGTCTACACCTCCAGCGGGAAGGAGGTTTGTCACCTGGAGGACGGAGCGCACTTTGGCGAAATCGCCTTGGTCATGTCGAACGCTATGAGAGTCGCCAGCGTTGTTGCCGTCGAGATGTGCAAGCTGTATAAGCTGGAAAGAGCTGATTTTGCCAGGACGATTCATCCGTACCCAATGCTTTGGGAGAGGATTAAGAAAGTAGCTATCGACAGGCATGAGAAAACAACTATATTGAATGCACAGGGCTCTTAATGGCACTCAGATGTTTCATCTAGCTTCTATCGTTCTAAGTAATATTTCGAAAGAGATTTAAATAACATATTTCACAATGAAGGCTGTTTTTCTTCAAGAAATTATTTTTCAGAAAAGTTAAAAAACTGATAAAAGCAATAATAAGATGAATAGAACAAAAAAATCAATAGCACATGTACTGAATTAATTATATGCTTAAAGCTGTAATAATATTTACATTTTAAAATGTCACTACCAGATCGGACATGTTTTTGCAATTATATTTATTGAAAATTTAAAAGATTTTACTCGACTGTTACAGTTTCTATTAAACAAAATGTAAGATTGCAATCGCGCGCAATGATTGAATACATTTCTTTTTTGAAACAGTGGAGGAGCAATGATGAATCGACGCGTGAGTTATCAGTACCGGAAATCCTGATTTTCACGCCAAGTGTAACGCTCGGTAGCGATCTCCTTTCTCCGTCTAGCAAGAAATAACTTTCGCACGACACTTTATCTAGATCGTCATAAATAATCTGTCCAATACGATGCAATACTGCCTAACTGACTTGATTCTCGATAATAGCCATAAACGATTAAGAAATTGATTTATAACATCATAATAGAGGCTTAATAAATCATTAGGAAGTAGAAAAATCTCGTCTGAAATAAAATGAAAGTTGTTCTTACGTCTATTCATTTTCAGGAAAAGTCGGTTTCAGGTAAACCTGCAAGATTCATTACAATAGTTGCTTGATATACCTGTGCCAGTTTCTTGTAAAAAAGAGCTCGGTACAAAGTTTTTTATTGCCCATTAACCGTAATGTATCAAAGATAAAAATCTTAAAACTTATTTATAGAAGTATTTTACAACAGTTATAAAACGGACGAAAATAGTTTTATTACACTGAAAAAACGATCCTCTTATTACAAAAGGAATTCGCTTGTTAGCAGAGGAAATTCATCTCAATATTTGTCCTATCGGATTTCCTCTTGTGACTCACGGGAAATCCTCTCTAAATCAAGTTGCATGGTCACAAAAGGAAATTATTTTGGACGCAAATGTATTTTCAATTTTAAAAATTGATTTTCGACAAGAGGAAATCAGTTGGTTACTAAAGGACTTCTATTTGTAATAAAAAGATTGTAATTTTAGAATTAACACGCTAGAAAGTCAAAATGCAAAAGGCAAAGGGGAACAAAAATTGTTCAAAAAAGGTTTTTTTGAAAAAAAGGTAAGCCCCGTCAAAAGCGAGAATAAAGTCTTTTTTCCCCTTTGCCTTTTGTTTTTTGAAAAAAGTTGATATTTTTTCATTTTTTCGACCAACTATATTGTTATTTAATTTATCTTGAGTTATTTTTTATGAAAAATATTGTAAGCATAAGTATTTTATCAAAATAGCCGAAAAGATGCTCTTTTTGTAACCAATGAAATTTACATTCTCGACGAAAGGATTGCATGGCGAGGAAGCAGTCTTTTTATGACTAGCTTAAATTCTCTTGTACGCAAGAGGATTGATTATCAGAGGATTCCTCTGCTCGTGAAAACTATGGTTTTTCGATTCAAAAATATTTTATTGGATCTAATAAATAAATCTAATAAATAAATAAATAAATAAATAAATAAATCTGAAAGGAAACATATTTATAATGAGTGAATTGGATTCAGAGGAAAATAATTTCCGTACAAGAGAATTTTTTTCTGAGTGTATGTTTAATTATTTATAGAATACAGATGGAATCAGAAAAAAAGTATAAACTTTAGCTAAAATTGCCAGTCTTATCGTTACCAAAGATAACAAGTTTTAATTTTCGTTTAAATATAAATTATTTTCATTTCAACTACATAAACTTTAGCTTAAAGCATTAGCATCTGCCCTTTCTGAACCACGAAAGTGTCCCATGAAGTGTTCGAAAAACAAGAAAAAAACGCGCGCAAAGAAAGGCCGTTGCGCATCCTTGAAACCGGAGTAGCGTATCACAATGGCGGCCGCCGTAACAGAGGGACGCCCCCATTCGCGGCGGCAAAACAATGTCCCGCGCGCATCGACGCATGGGCAGATCGCGACGAAGGAAGGAGAGGGAGGGACGACAATGGGACGCTTCGCAGGAGGGTTGGAGGGCTCCGGGCCATTGTCATAGGTCGGCGATGCGCCTGCCTGGTAGGCTCGCGTATAGGGTTGAAGCAACGCCGCGCCGCCGAGTCCCTCCCGTTGTTCCTTTATCGCACCTCGGCTGCGCGCGCCGGAGGCCTCGCCTCTATTGTGCCCCGGCTGGGAGGCGAGAGACAATGGAGGGAGAACAAGGCTTCGTTTTTTTTGCTCCTTTCAGCCGAGATTGCTCCGATAGACAAAGCTGGAACAAGGATATGACAGGATATGAATAGGCCCGGCAAAGATTCGGAAGAAAAAATCGATTATAATTGGAGGGTGTGTTTAGGTATGCCGAGTGCTTCTCTCGGAATGTTTGATCGGTCGAAATTTTTTTTTTTCTACTTCTAGAGGAATCGCTGAGTGCGTAGCACGGAAATTCATTATTCAAATGCAAATGCAGCATTGCTTTGAGAGAGGACTGTCTATGTCAATGGAAATAGATAATTGGAACTGGGAAATAAAATTGTAATTACATTTATAAATTGCAATTCATTTATTTAGGAAAATTTAAGAGTTACACATAAATACAAATATGTATTGCTGCTTTTTAGAAGATATTCTTAGCTTCAGAAGCATTAATCAATTTTTATGAAAATTTTAAGTAATTCATCTTCAAACTTGAAAAATAAATTTTTAAAACTAATTTAAAATAAATGAAAATCAGCAGTTTTATAATTACCAAACGAAAAATTTTGAATCCCGAACATTTCAATTTGAATGAAATAGAATTGTACAATGAACGAGCAAGTTGAGCAATACACAGGTAGTAGCCACACCCACAAACGGCCAGCCAACAGCGACGCTTCCGGTGTTGTACGAGCGGAGCATCCAAGCCACCTGACCCTCGTAATGGGCAGAGCTCCGTCGCAGTCTATTGTCTCTCCTGGTGTGCGCGTCGCAGCCGACCCGCAATTGGATGGTACCGTATCGTGCATGCGAACAGCAAGACACGATCGGCATAATGGATCTTGTACACTCGGGAGCGATACAAATTCATTTTCGAAATAAGTCGAGCATTAATTGACGAAATTGCGTAGCGTTTTTCAGCTGCCAATGGTCTTGCCATTTTCGACGCGTATCTACTGAAATTCTAATTTAAAAGGAACAATCTTTAATTTTGAGCGTTCGAGCCGATTTTCAATTTTCGAATGCTCTAAAGCGAACTCTGAATTAACAGCCGCTGAGAAAGAAAGAAAAAAGGCAGCGTCGGAAGAGCAGCTAAAAGGAGAGAGAGAGAGAGAGAGAGAGAGAGAGAGAGAGAGAGAGAGAGAGAGAGGATGAAACGGATAGAAATAGAGAAAGAAGAACAAGGGTGGCCGCTGCTCGCGGCTCGAACTCGACACGAGTGTCCCTATAGTGCTGCAGTTTCGCATTCCGTGCAAGCGAGCCCGGATCGTTAACACGTTTAACGGAGCGTGAGTGATGCGAGGAATCGCGATTCCTGCACACCTACCCATCCTTACCCGTCCTTTATACATGCATTATCCTGTCCCCCCCACCCCCCTTCCCTTTTAATTCTTACCTCTCGTTTCCCCCTTTTGCTCAAGCGATATTCCACCGCTTTAATTTATTCCGCGAAGACTCGCAAGCTACTTTTTACGTCGCTCTTTGCTTACGAGCGTACGTTTTAGCCTGAAAATACAATGACTGACCTATAAATTTGCTTTGCGCATATTTAAATGTCAAAGAAAATTTGCTCTAAGCATTTTCCCGAGGAGAGCGCATGACTTTTAGCCCCGACCCGACGTCAAGACAAAAAGAAGAGCGAGCAGACTTTGCAGGAAGAGTCGCGAGACAAGAGCAGGGAGTCCAGAGGGAGGCTAGAGAGGGAGGAGAGAGGGCGCGTCTCGGTAAACCCGGGGAATCGGGCGGCGTGCGTCTCCTCTCTCTCCGGCTCCGGTAAACGGATCCCGAGCTCGGTGGCGGAGGGATGCCTATAGTAACAAAACCCCCGGCTGCCGCTGTCGCTCTCTCTCTCCTCCGGCGAAAGTCGGGTCGATACTCCGGCGAGCCTCCTCTCCCTCCGCGCGTTCCTCCCTCGCGGCCCCACCTTCTCCTTTTCACCCTTTCTCTCTCTCTCTCTCCCTCGCTCGCTTTTTTCCTCTCTGCCTTTTTGTGCGCCGAGCGCAGACTCGTCCTACCCCCGTCACTCTTGTCTATACTTTATCTCTCCGACCTTTTTCTTTCTGTCGAGTCTGTTTTGCTTTCTATTTTCCTCCTCTAGCTCTTTTTGCTCGCTTTGCTCGGCGAGTTCTCCTTCTCTCTCTCTCTCTCTCGCTCGCTCTCTTTCTCTCTCTCTAGCTGGCTCCTTGTCTTTCTCGATTTAGCAGACTATGTGCGTTTTCTCTGGCTCTGCCAAGCTCGAGAGGAATTGCTATTGCTGTCGTCTGTTTTATCTGAACATTGTTCGCTGGATTTATCGCATTTTTTTCATTGCGAACTGGAATGGAGACTTATTTAGCGTTTTATTACTGAGAACATACATTTTTTTTTATTCAAAATGATTATTGCGAAACGTGTAATTATACGAATTCCTTTATTTAATTGTAAACAACGTTAGTCTACATCGACAGTCAACAACTGAAGAGAAGGAAATTTCACGGAAAATGAGTTATGTAAAAATAATCATCAAATTCTTACGCTTTTCTTTCACAACAGAGAGCTTGGTTCTAATGCAATTATTTTTAAATAAAAATACAAATTTTGAATCGTTTAAAAAAGATTTTAAAAAATTTGTAGAAAAAGCAGTTTAAAGGTGCCTTGGGCTCGTAGCAATGAAACAAAATTTTCCTGAACCAAAAACCTGCGGAATGTTTGAACTCTCTGGTCGCAAAATTATTATCATTCAGCTCCTTTTGAATAATTTCCTCTATACTCAAAATTGCCAATCCTCCTTTATTAATTTCGAAATAAATGCACCTCTACGTCAAAGCATCCCTTTACTCGACTACCGCCTCCCACACACATCTCAATTCTCCTCCTCGTCCTCCTCCTCCTCGGCATCTCTCCCAGTCCAGCGTCTCCGGAGCAGCAACCCCTTCCAGGCAGCAGTCCTTTCTCACGAGCGCACGGCCATCTTCATCCCGCACGGAGAGAGAGAGAGAGAGAGAGAGAAGAGAGGCGTTCTCCTTCCGACAACGCAACCCCTTTGCTCGGGTCATCCTCCCTTCCTTTCTCCTAGTTCCGAGCGGACGCGCGCGCGCGCTCGCGTACAGGTGCACGGCGATTGATCGTTTATCGATATATTCCCTGCAGGGGAGAGGGACAGAGCGCCGCCGCGCGCATTATACATTTACGAGGACGTTAAACGTACGCGCGGATACGGCACGGACGGGCTATTTTGCGAGCGAACGCCTGCCCACGTACGCGCTTTCCCTCCGCCGAGATATATAGACTTTACTGCCGGGAGGCCGGGGGTTGCGCGAATTACGTGTTTTGGAGATGTATTTTTCAGCTCGCTCTTCCGACGATTGTAAAATGCGAAGATTCGTGTTTGCTGTTGGCTTTCGTGAAAAGTAACTTTGTTTGTTTTATTTTTTGGTGCGTCGAGGTTTGCTCTCGTTGAATAGCTAATATGAATTGCGCAGAATTTTTTTTAATGAAAGAAAGCTTTTCTCTTTTAATAGAAAATCTAATCATTACTGCAGCAAAAATCGAGAGAAAACGTAATGTCTTATTGTGGATTGTAAACTATGTCTATACAGAATGTTAATAAGATAGATTTATATAAAAACTTAAAAAATTTCAGAAATATTATTTCTTGTGGAAAAACATTTCTCTGCTGCAGCTTAAGGAAAGTTAGTGGTTGTGATAATTATACTATTTGAAATTTAAAATCCTACAGTATGAAAATTGATGAAACGCGTTGATTAATCTCTACAGTTATAAGTTAATTATACAATAACAAAAAAAGTTTTGTAATATTGTTACCGCATATATTAATATTGTTTCTCAGACAATTACGCCCGAATTTCCAGCCTTCGTACAAGCACATAAGCAAGTCTGAACAATAACTAACGTAACTCGGAGTATTGTGAAAGTTTATAGCAAAACTGCTGGCATTATTTTTCCGCTCTTTTTTCTCGAATTGCGCGGCGGCGAGCGACCAAAGCATCCCGCGTTCGAATCAGCACGGAATCCCAATGCACAAGAGATACTTATTGATATGGGTTTCCGCTTGCCATTGACTTTCATACGTGAGGTAAAAGGCGAACCCCTCGCCCTCCCATGCACTTCCGGGAGCGGCGGTATATCAATTTTTAACGGGGCCGAGCAGCAGATTTATCGCTACTTATATTCAGCTACTGCTATTCGCCTAAACCCAAGTAAGTAAGCCGAGGAAGGTACTACTTTTTTCCTTCGGGAAAGTAGAAAGGATGAGAAATAGTCGGCGGTGCGGGAGGCGAAAAAAAGTAGACGAAACGAAAATCGATTTTGACTTTCACACGAAAACTACATGTTTATAGAAATTGAAAGAAACAGAATAAATTTTACTATTAAATTTATGCTTCATTGAATCTATAATCCAAATCAATATTATTACAGACTGTATAGCAATAGAAATTCTAATATTCGACTTAATTATAAAATAGAAAATGTTTATAAAATGTCTTTCTAGCACGCGCTGTTTACATGCTTTAATGATATAAAAATATTAAGAAAAATGTTTCGAACTTGATGATTCCATTGACGCTATGAAGAGAAAGCCTTGTTTTCTTTTATTTTTTGAATTCTGGTTGACAGTTACGTCATCTGTCTAACAAAAAATAAATGAAAATGTATTATATTTTGAAGTATAATATTAAACATTTATGTATACTTACAATAGTTAGATTGGTAAATTATTAACGAGGTAGATTTCGCTACTGTTGATTACGTGAAGATCCTTCTTTACCATCTTGTGATGGTAACTGATTTTCTGTAAACAAGATAATTAGCATCGATATATCAATTGTGATTAACCTTAAATTTTTAATAAAAACAATGTTTGTGTAACACTTACGTTTGTCTACATTTTTCCGACGGTAAAAGTATCTTGTGTTTATAAATGGTTGATTAATTAATAGCCCGTCTTTCTGTTTGTTTAAGTCAGCTGTAAAAAAAGTAATCAAAATTAAATAGCGCATAAAAGATTAATCAAATAAAAAACCCTTTTAAATCAATAATTACTTACTAGTTTTATTGCTTTTTTCCATTTTGTTGTTGCTGTTGTCATTCGCATTCATTTTGTTAAATGGTATTGTAGAACTTACACTTCTGAACATTGAGTACCTAATAGATAGAAGATTTTCAAAATACGTAGACTAAGTCGCGGCACTTCTCCCTCTTTGACTTGAAATTTTCGTCGTAATCAAAATATAGTACGTAGAAAATATTGTATTGTAAACAATATTATATTGAAATAAATTTGTAATCAATGTGGATGACAATACAATGAGAAAATACTCTATTAAAATAAATGAATTTATTTTATTTTAATTATAATTCTGTTTTATATACTTTTAATGGATAATGACTTTAAAGTTTTTAACGAAAAAGAATAATTAACGTAGAAAAAACATTTAAAAGTTTATTGAAGAAAAACGCAAGGCCTTAATTTAAATGTTAAATATAATGGATTATCGCGCATTGAGGACTTTTACGAAGGCGATCAAATGCAGGCGAAATTGAAATTCTCCCAATGATAAAAATGCTAAATTTACGCAGTGTTTATGCAAGTAATCGTAAGATTTGAGCCGACGTGCAATTTTGATTCTCGTAAAAAAGCGACGGGGCGTTTATAAAACTTTCTTTTTCTCCCATTTCGAATTCTTAGATAATGGTTCCAACGGGTCGCTCGCCGTCGGATCGACTGGATTCTTATGACTTTTTATCCATTGTCCTTTTTTCTCCGCTCCTTCGAGGCGAAAGAAAAGGCCAAAAAGTTCGTGTCCAGGACGAAGGAGATTGGTATCCTCGTGAGTTTTTATGGTATCGTTACTTTGTGGATGCATACAATCAAGGGCGATGCATTAAACGATCTTTTATGAGCGGTGCGGCAACCGGTTCCCCCAGGGCCGTAATCCTGCGGACCACCGGATCTTGGCATCTCACTCACCCTCTCTCTCTCTCTCTTTCTCTCTCTTAACCTCCGCTGCGAGAGAGAGAGAGAGAGATTGAATTTTAGCGCGAGGGCCGAGGAGGAGGCTTTGTGGCCCCGACTTTCTTCTAATTAACGATGGGACGACTCGAGCACAAAGCATTTGTCATTTGCCCTTAATATCAATGTCTCTCCGTGAAAACGTAGCTTTTTATTTTCTGATACGGCGGACCTTTGGGGAGTTTTATTATTATGCGACTTTTTAATGCAACTAACTTCTTAGAAGTGTAAAATTTTAAAGTCAGCTCTTGGCTTTCGCTCCGGAGGCAGATTAGCTTTCTGTGTCCATTAGCGTAAAACAATCCGACTATATTGTTATAACTGATAATAATTAAGATGTTTTTTTATATCTCTTGTGTCTTATATTTCATGTCGCGCTTCATCAAATGATTAAATCTATATGCATTAATTTCTGCGATTGCGGCTGATAAAGAAACGTAACATCCATATGAAAGTTGGAATGTCCTTAAAAAGGACCTTTTCCGAGGCAGTGAAATGCAAAACAATAAAACTCTCGACACCAACATTGACCTCCCTGTTCCAAACCCATATTATTGTCACGGCACTCCTCACTCGTCATCCAGCGCCTCTCCCCCGCTTCCCGAAGAAACGTGCAAAACTCCAGCGAATCGATTTGCCGCTCGTACCTGCCTCGCGGAGCAGCTTTGGCCGACCGCTGGGCGCCTAATGTATTCCCCCGGGGGACTCCCTCGTAAGTCGGCGTGACGGGGCACAATGGGCCCCGCACGAGCCGTCCGTCAGTCGCTCGGGGATGATACCGGCGCGCTTGTAGCTAGCGGTGTCACCGAGCGCGCAGTCCGTAATGACGTTCCCCGGGCGCGCGCCGCGGCCGGCTGCCCCGCTGCGCGCATCATCGCGTCGCGCTCGGGCGGCCGCTCCCCTCCATTGTCCTGCTTTCTCCATCGCGCCGCTTTATCGCCCCGATGCTGATCCGCGAAACGCCGCCGGACGATCGACGAGCCTTTTGGGAGGCTGATGAATATCGGCTGGACGATGAGAAATTGGGGGAGTCGTGATTTTCGAGTGTGAGAAGCAGTTTTTTGGTGACCCGTCTTCTTGCGAGAAGCTGCTTTCTTTAGGGCACGATTTTTTGCCTTTTTTATAACAATAATCAGACGGGAAGGCAGCGGCCATGCTTTACGTAATTGTAACATTTTCCAAGAAATAAAATATTAACGAGTGAAGAGAAAAACAAATTACGAGCTCCAAAGATTCCTAAGCTTCAGTAAATTCTCCAGCTTTCGAGTATAAAAGCAAACAAAGTTCTTTAAAGGCTAAACCATAACATCAAGGGTCTACTTCGTTAAGGCGCAAAAAGCAAAGACGGCTTCATTTGAAGCTCGAGCGTCCACAAAGCTTATTACACCTCTTCCCTCCGCGGCGAGGTCTTAATTACGCCATCATAATGCAAAAATCACAAAGGGGTTAGAAGTCCTCCTCCCTCCGACGGGAGAGGGAAAAAGCAGCGGCGCGGCACAATTAACCGAAGCACTTAATCGGAATTTTCACGGACTCGTGAAAGAAAGGGAGGTCCCTCGCCGTCTTGAGTGATCTGCATAATTCGCGTCTCCCCTCGCCGGCCGGCATTAACGAGCGGGGGTTGATTGTGCAACTCACCTCCGCGCGGCTCGATTATCTCTGCCTTGTTAAGGCATTAATCGATGATTTGCACAAGCCGGGAGAGCGTTTAGAGATACCGAAAAACCTGACGCGCGCCGCGTGTGAAAAAAAGAAAGCAGGACACGCGCCCGTTTCGGCTTCCTTTTTCACCTCTCGCCGAGGGAAGCCGCAGAGTCACCGTCGATGACGCTTGAATTTCCCTTTCTTTCCTCTCGGCCGCCTGCTTGTTTCTTTTTTTTCTCTTCTTTCCCAGGCGACGACGCGCGCTGACAAAATGATAAGGCCGTGAAATATGCTATTCACATTGCTGGTTATTGATTCCTTTAATGCGGCAATAAATCTTTCTCGCTCTTTTGCCGGCTTGTCGTTATTTTAATAAATACCCGCATTATGACGCGACTCATCGCGCGATAGTACAGCGCGTGTGGCTGTGTAATGCTGGAAAGATTACATTGAAATTTAATGGTCGGATTGTGCGAACTGTTCTGTTTATTGACTCTCCGTAGGAGAGATAGGTGATTGCGCCACCTAATCCGGCAAATAGATGTAATGTTCGTTATACAGACTCGTGTTTATTTGTTTGCGCAAGTGTGCCTAATCGCGTTAATGCATTGATTTGATGTATTGAAATGTATAAAGATTTATTTAATATATTGCGGACTCGGTCGGGAGTTTTAATCCTTTTATGCATTACATCTATACTTGTAAATTTTACTTTCAAAATAATTTTACAAGCTGTTACACGACAGTAGATTAGGATAAGTAATACAAACGAGTGTTTGTACATTTTTTCTGTTTGTAATTTTAATTAATAATTATATGCATAAATAAAAGTTCATTTTTAGTGTAGTTTCAACAGTTTAAAAATATATACACGTCTAATGAAAACGAGTAAAAAATATTGTTAAGGCAAAGCGTTAAATCGATAAATTCACAATTTTTCACTCTCAATCGCAGCGTTTATTTGTTAATTTTCAGTTATTTGTAAAATTTTAGACTAATATACAGAGTAGCTGAATATAGTTAAAAAATATGCAAAGAATTATATAACGTCATTTTTTAACATAAGCTTATGATGCACATTTTTACGGTGACGTCCAAATTTTCCCAAAGCACCGCTCGATTATAATTCGCATTCACAATCTATATTTACTCGGCTCTAATTAAAAAAATGTTTCCAGAAAATATCTAAAAGCACACCGCAAGCTCAAAAGTTCTTTATGAAACTTTGTAATGGAAAAGCGCATTGCAGCACCCTTGCAGGGCGGATTAGCACATCACTGTGCCATTCGGCAGCCTCTATCTTTTATTTTCCAAGGTCCTCCCTCTCTCTCTCTCTAAGAGCTCGTCGCTGATGGCTTATCCGACAAAACGCGCATAAAGAAGCGAGGTGGGCGTAGAATAGGGCCGGGCGCTCGGAAAATTCATAAACTTTAGAGAAGAGCTCGCGGAGCTCGACGGCGAGGAGAGAGGGCTTATATACATTACCTGTCGCCGGGAAATGAAAGCGAGCAAATAGCGAGAGCGCTGCCGGGGCTTTGGGAAACTATGACTTTGCAGTTCGGGAGACGACGTCTCCTGAACAAACAATTTGCCTTTATAAATGAGCCGAGTTCCCGAACGAGTTTCAGTACTCGGTATTCATTATCATCAGTTTCTTCGGACGAACGTCAGCGGCGTCTTCCACTCGTTTGTCTTATCCACTTTTCGACTTTTCGCCTCCTTCCTTTTTTCCCTTCGCTCCGCGCGGCTCGTTGTTCCCCTCGCTAATTGTAATTAACGCGTGCCTCTAACGTAGATAAAACAGACTTTCAACAGTTTTACAATTTTACGAAAAAATTCCTCGCTGCCGTAATGCGAGATCAGCGATTATATGTGGAGAAAATTTACACTTTTGCAGAAAAAGTCGCGTGGCAAGACAAAGGTGAACATCATTAACGAGCGAAATTTTATTTTACACGAATCGCAGATTATGTTTCAGGCGAGGGCGTTATTAATTAAAATTTACGAACATAAAGTTTTATTTTAATGTCGCGGCAGTTGAAAAGTTAGTCATGAGCATAAAATGTATCTGCGAGCGTTATAAAGGTCGTTAATTTTTCGGCGAATAATTTTCGGTTTCGTCATCATTCGGCGGTGTGGCACAATATAAATACATAACGACGCGCCGCTCTCCAATCATATGCATTTTTTCAATTCAATATGTGCAATATAAACTTCAGTCCAGTGAATCCAAGTGTTTGCTCGCATTTTAATTGCGGCTCCGGACTTACACGATATATGTGCCTTCTTTTTATTTGTTTTCGCGCACATTATTACACATCGTATTTACCGATGATTATAATTTCCGAGTTATATTTTTCGCGCGCGATTTTTAATTCGTTGTTTTCCTCTCTCGTTATTTACATATTTACGAATTCACTTTTCGCACACTTTTAATTTTTCGATGCGTGCCGGTGTTTGATCGGTAATTACGAGGCATTGATTTTAATCATTTGTGCAAACGAAGCTCATCCCACCAAAAAAAGTCGCCGGGTCTTCCATGCGTTAGCACATAAAAAATGCTTCCTTCCGAGCGAAAAATTCCCTTATCCCCGATAATTTATGCTCTATTTTGGTAATTATAAATTTCGACTCCCCCTATTAATCCGCGATCCTTCATACCGGGGGCCGCGTTTAAATATTAAAAAAGCGCGACTCGAAAGCTCAAAAATACAGCCCGGCATCTCGAAATTAATTCGCAACAATAACTCAGGCCGAAAATTATCCGCGGCAGTTATCTCGATCGATAATTACTTTTTTCTGCGGCGGCAGAAGCGGCGGCGGCATTGCGGCAAGATGCATGGCTTACACAAGTCCCGGGCTTCCAGAAACTAAATGAAACGGTCAAGCGGCCGATAAATCAGCGGCGAATTAAAAATCCGCCGGCGCGCGAGAGGACGCTTCCCCCGGCAAAATCTTCGTCACATCCAGCGCTTTATCATCCCGGCGAGAGAGCGGCTCCCGTACCGCGAGGTCCGAGCGAATCGATAGCATTCCGCCAAGCCCGACGTATATTACATCCGTCCGTGAGGTTGGGATAATATGGTAGCGTGCGACGTCGCGCACATATTTGCGCGGGCAAGGCTGTGTGCGCGTGTGGTGTGTGTGTGCGCGCGCGCGGAGCTTTCTCTTCTTCTTTCTCGCCGATTCTCTGTTTTGCTCCCTTTGCTTTTTCTTTGCCGCGTCTCTCTTCCCCCCCTTCCTCTCTCTCTCTCTCTCTCTCTGTCGGATGGAAATTTTTCTTTGAAACTCTCCGCGAAAATGAAAAATGTAATGCTTTGTGTGAGCACTGCTGAATGTACACTGCGAGCTCGCGTTTACATTTCTCACATTTTTTTAGCGGAAATGTATATGCTTTGAAAGTCGGAATTGAAATTATTTCAATGTGGAAATGAAAAAAATGGGAGGTATGATTATTCTTCTTCCCTTTGGTGCAATCAATTTTAATTATAAAAGACTGCCTTTGTGTAAATCAAAGTCAAATGAAGCTTATTTTATAATTTATCTGATGAAGGAATGAAGGTGAATAAAAATTGACGACGCTACCTAATCTGCAGATGACGCTTATAAATGTGTTTGTCAAATTCTGTTCTAATGCAATTAATGTATGTTTTCATGAAATTTTAGGGAAAGCTTTTTAAAAAAAATTTGTATACTTTAAAAGCAGTTTTTAGTTAATACGTTGCAGAGAAAAGCTATTAGTTTGTATTAAATACTACATTTTCATTAATAAAGGACATATTATTGCATTTGAGCAAATACGTGTACATTTGCTCTAATTACATTTATTAAGCGCTTATTTACTCGGGGAAAAGGTAGCGGGGAAAAAAGGCCTCCTCCAAGCTCAGTCCTTTAGCGAAACGTCGCAGACGTCGGGGGTTCTAACGTCGCGATCGCAATCTCGGGCCGCTCGTTTGCGGGCAATCTCTCTCGCTATCAGGCCATTCTTCGCCGCGGCAGCTATTCCTTCATTTTATCATTTCCGTCCCTCCGTCTGTTCCAGCTCGTTACTTAGAGGCCTTGCGCAGCGCGGTAGTCGTGTGCGTGCCTTGGCCGCGGCGACCACCCGCGGCTCTCTCCTTGCATATCCGAATTAATTATTTGTTTTAATATAAAATCCGCGGGGCGTGATTTAGTTGGGCCTCTAAGGCTTATATCTTTGTGCGCGCCACGGCTTCCTCGCGGCGGCTCGCATAAACAAGTCGGTGTCGTGTTGTGTCCCGGCTCGGGGCTAACAAGTTACAGCAGCGCCGCCAGTGTGAAAGCCGAGAGCACTTGATGCCCAGGCCGTGCGTCTCTCCTTCGCCTCTCTCCCTCCCTCTCTCTTTCTCTCCTTCTCTGCACAGAAGGTAAATTGACTAATGAGATGAACTCCTCCGCGCAAAACTGGCGAGAGCGATTATATTTTATTGAAAGAGTTATGCGCGACGTCTCGCGCGCGCGCGCAGAAAGCGAAAACCAAAGCGCGCGCCTTTCGCAGGTATTTATGAACTTTTGAGACAGTGAGCCTTTTTTCTCTCGCGGGGCGACTGCAAAGCGTTCGCCCGCTTTTCCTCCACCCTTTTCTCGCGCGCGCTCTTATGCAGCAGGTTTTTTTCTCCCTCCGCGCCGGGCCGCGCGGCTTTAACTTTCCGGCATGGACATTCTTTTAAGTGCCTTGTAAATTTTCTGCTACTTCTGAAGTTCAAGAAACGGCTCGGCCAGCTTTGAGGATACACCTTACTTGTGCGCGAGAAATTGTAAAGGGATGTTGTTTCTTTTGACTTTGCGGTTAAAGTTGCCTTTTGCCCGAGCGAAAGGAGATACGCGACAATTAAAAGCTTGCGTCTTTGGTCGCTCAAAAGCGGACTCTAAATAAAGCTTGTGTGTAAATAAATCAGGTTTTTATGTAACGCTAAAGGATTCATTTATTTTAAGGGCGCATATAGTAACCGAGCATTATGTAAATAAATTAATTACTCGGGCTTACGTACAGAAATTATTATGACGAGCGTCCATTTAAGGGAGTTTCTTTGTTTGCATAAATGGTTTTAAAAAATGCTGTACAAAAGTTTGTGTAAAGACTTTATTAAGTCTCAATACAACATGATTTTACACAGTTTTGCGTCACCTTTATGCAGAATATTGCGTTTCAGAAATCATAAAAATTTGTAAGCAATTTCATTATACTAACAAAGTTAATAAAAATTTGTCAACTTTACATAACATTTTATCAATTGTTTTTACAAAAGCTGCGCAACATACAATGTAAATAATTACGACTGGAGATACACCTTTATTTTAACTTGAAATGCAATGTAAGTTATTGAAATTGTCAGTAGTTCCGTTGTGAAACGAGCCAAATCGGGATATTTCACTTTCCCCTCTCAAGCCGCAATAATAAAAGCTTTTTTCTTTGAATTCTAATTTCGTTAATGATTTTACCGGGCACGTCTAGTTTTAATCTCCCTGCGTCTACTTATCTTCCGGCCACGCATTCTCGTTTCCCTCCTTGCGCAACGAGCGCGAGGCAGAGAACTCTGAAAAAATACCGCGCGCTCTTCTTGTTCGCGCACGGGGGACATAATGAGCCGCTAATAAAGCCTCCCCGCCTCGATGAATAATCGCCGGTCCCGGCATGAGAGATGTCGTTCTCGAATTTTAGCCTCCCAGAAAAAGGAAGCCCAAGGGGACACACTATTTCACTTAAATACATAAATAGCGGACGATAAGATCGAGTAGCGTCAAATTGGCAGGAAGATAGAGTTCGCCCTAAAATCAAAAGGCAGCAATCTAAATTGCCGGACGCTCGCCTGAATTCCAGTAGTCCTCCTACCGGAGGAGGGGCGGAGGGGGGCGGGGAGCCTCTCGTGTTTCAGCGCGGCCCACTAATCAGCGCTAATGTTAATATTATGCAGCGGCCACAATGCTGCACGAAGCGCCGAGAGATGCATGCACCTCTCGCATGCGATCGGCTTGTAAGGGAAGCTCTCTCGGAGAGCCGCGACGCCGCTGTTTCTGGCACTCGGCGCGCAGCACGGCGCAACTTGTTTCCGACTCCTCTTTTCTCGCATTAGGCTCGACACTGTCGCGCTGTCCTGCGCTCCTTTCGTTTTAAGCCCTTTGACAATTCGATTGCTTGTAGCGGCGTTTCTTCCTGCAGCGCTCCTCGATCGATTGCGATATTTTTAGGCGCTGCTCTGAGTAATTGCAGCAATTAGGATTGTTATGTAAGGAAAAAGCGCAATCAAGATTCTGCGGTTGGTCCGCACGTTTTAAAAATTCTAAAAATTATCGTACATTTGGACAAAATTAGGTAATTTTTAGCGTTGGAAAAAGTTGTAATCGTTTTTATATAATAGAGCAGCATGAGCCGCAAGAAGAATAGACACGCATCATCCTTACATAACCCAAGGTTGCGAAACTCGGTGACTGCGATGAAAAAGTCTCGCAAGAATAATAATGCGTTATTCCTTGATCATCGCGCACGACAAGGCTTCCATTCTGCAACTCAACGACTACTAAAAGCAAAGTAAGTAGCTTCCTGATTAAGCGGCTAGAAATTTAGTATCCACGCAGTACGTATTGTAAATCTAAACTTTGACATGCGCTGCATGCAATCATGCAAATGCCCGAGAGCTGTACTTTTCTACGGGTCAGGATTTTGTTTGGCGGGGGGGAGAAAAACGAGCGCAATGCCCATTATGCGTTGAAGAAACAAGATGCAAGATATTGTTAACCTGAATATTACACGCGCGAGATTGACATTTCAGGCGTTTTATCGCGCATCGAGATCTCTTAATGATGCATACGAAGCAGCCGCGTGCAATATTGCGGCGGTAAAAGATTCAGAGGATGGCGCTGCATCATCATATCGCCGCAAATCAGGGAGCAATATTCTCTCTGTTCTACAATGCTATAAAGTTACCGATCAAAGTGCTGCACAAACTACCGTCGCGATAAATATGTTTGATGGTTGCAGGAACCGTTTGAAAATAAAGCTTATTGAAGTTTTTGTTTCTGATTTTCATTGATGCGTGTATAGCAAGTGCTAGAAAATTGCAAAATAGAAATTAGAAATATCGAAAAGTAGAAGTGGAAGGAAGAAATAGTAGCTGTTGTAGGCGATCAGCAGCGGCGGAGAAGCGGCATTTATCCTGGATAGCGTCCGTTATCCAGTTGGCATCTGCCGCATCTAGGGTCGGGGTATAGGCATATAATCAGGGCGTGAATTCCAGGTATTTAAGTGTCCGTAGCAGGCAGTGCGCCTTTCTTTACTCAGCGTAATGATCTCTTTGTCCAGGCGACGCGCGACTTTAAGCGAAAACGTCCATTCAGCGGCGGCGACAATAGTTCGTGCCTGGAATATATTGCCCCGATTGCGAGGGGAAGATAAAGTACGACTGAAGCCCGTCTCTTTCTCGCTTCGAGTGCACGCTGCCGTTCCTTGTCTTTTTCTTCTCCCCACCCCTCTTGCTCTCTCTCTCTTTCTTTCCATTTCGAATAAAATGCTTCTTATGTACGCCAGATATGTAACAAGTGAGAAAAGATTAAGTTTCGTTTTGTAGTTAAGCGAGCTTACGTAATTTGAAAACTTGAAAGAGCGGGCTGTACTTTATTTTATGCCGACAGAAAAATAAGATTTATATAGAGGAAAAAGCTAAATTTAATTTATCAACACTAGTTTCAGATTCTTTTTAAATACAGTCTCCTAGTTTTAAATTCAATTTTGTTAGAAGAAAAGTATGGACGTAAAATTTCTAAAAAATATGGCATTATTGCATCACTTATAACAATCTTTATAGAAAATCACATAGGAAAATTATAATCTTCCCGGGTAGTAATTCCCAGGGAGCGGACCCAAAAAGAAGTGTTTCCCTCAAAAAAAAAAAAAAATGCTTCACAACATCCAACCATGGTTTTTTAAGAGAGAAAATTTAATTTAAATGTTAAGTAAAAATAAATATTTACACATGTTTAATCAAGCACAAGTTTTTTTTTTTTATTGATTATATTTATTTTTTACAAATAATAAACAAGCTATATACACATTATATTTACATGTAAGAGTTACGTACGAGCGATCCTCTAGAATTTAAACCGTTCGTAAACAACTGTCATTTCTGGTCTGTTCTCTGCTAATTCTTCTGTACACTCTTTCGATAACAATATAAACAATAAAAAAAATATGTCAAACTCTTCTCCTGCTGTGGGATCTTTTACTAAATCAGCAGCTTCGGGAGATAAACTATTTACAAATTCTTTCAAATATTTGTTGAAACCTTTTGTGTTTTCTTCACCAAGTGAACCTGTAGCTAATTCATATAAAACAATGCCAAAACTGAACGTATCGACTTTTGTAGAAAGAATTTTTTCACTGATGAAATCTTCAGCCATATATCCTTTGGTGCCGTATGTGTGATTGAGCTGAAAACAAATTTGATGTTAATTCAGTGAATTGCCGAGAAATTATAAGAAAATTACAGTAAATAGTTATAATTACACGCAGAGAATAATACAGTAAAAATTACTTTGAAATCCACAGTAAAAATTACGTTACGAAATGTAAAGTTATCTTAGAATTGCATTCAGGGAAGAAATTACCGTGACAGCACGATAGAAATGTGATAGGATAGGTTAGGGAAGCAATGAATGCTTCTTTTTAACCTTATATATAATAAATTTCTTATAGTTGAAATTAATTTTCATAAAAAATAAGTGTAGTTTCATTTCAGTATTGATGAATCGCTTATTCGTACTTCTTTTTCGTCAACCGACTAATCTCGATTGATCAACAGCTATAAGTAAAAATTGTAGCGACGGAAAGGTAAAAATCATAAGGACAGTTTGATAATATTTAACATCATATCCTTATAAATTCTATTTTTATGACTGAAAATTTATATTTTGCACTAATAAAATTTGTGTTATTTAAAATTTATATAGTTGTATAATAATTTTTACCGTGCTACCCTGGTAGAAAATAAAACAGTCCCGCTGGTTAAAATATTAAGCACTACCTAATTTTTTTAAACTAATCATTAGA
>JAWWEM010000030.1:1219407-1234908 GCA_035582935.1 Ormyrus thymus | reverse complement strand
GTTTCATGCCTTATCGGGACCCGAACGGAACCTTAAGGTTACGGAGCGGGCCCTGACAAGAGTATCTAATCAATTTCTGATCGGGTGTACGGCGTGCCGCAGCCGTCCAAAAAAGCAATAAACTACACGCAAATATCGTCTCAAAACACACATGCTAGAAGCTTTATTTCAACCTACTCACTATAATTTTTCGTTTCAAATAATGGGCGCCAGCCGCGAATCTTCGCGACACCAAAAACCAAACC
Source organism: Ormyrus thymus (assembly GCA_035582935.1). NCBI lineage: Eukaryota > Metazoa > Arthropoda > Insecta > Hymenoptera > Ormyridae > Ormyrus > Ormyrus thymus. The sequence goes on along the minus strand of JAWWEM010000030.1, from coordinate 1,234,663 downwards.
GCACTCCGCGAGCACACACGCACCGGCGATCGCGCGCGAAGGCAAAAGAACAGAACGAGTTCTGTGTTCCGAAAAGAAATAATACCGTTACCAGTAATAACTTGGAAGCACCGGCTTCTCGCAGCACCACTTACACAGTCTATCTCGTCGAGAGAATACGATGGCCACGTGGCGCGCAAACTGATTTCTCGGATCTCTCTTATAATTACACTTATTACGCGTCCGCGCGAGCTAACTGATCCGTGGAGAGTTATCAAAGTGCAACCGTGCAACTACAGTGATCCATGGAGAGTGTCGAGCAAGGCGGGCGAACGCGAACGCGCTCGTCCGTCTTGCCTACCTGCGCAGGCGCACTCGCCGAGCGAGCTATCGATAGCTCGATCGATCGACGGCGCGGCCGCGCGAGCGTAGGTGAGGTTAGCCTCACCTCGCGCGGCAATTCCCAAGTGCCGTGAGGTTCATCGTTGTCAGCTGTAGTTGCCGTTGCTGGGGATGCTGCTGTAGGTGGTTGCTGCCAGGTAAGTTTCATCCTCGTTCCGATAAACTAACTAATTTCTGATGAGAGCTCGTCTCCCCTTTTCCCCTTCTGTTTAATTAATTATTTATTTTTGTATTATTATTTTATTTTTCTATGTCTATTTTAGAATTGAATGAGCAGCAAACCAAATTTAAATAAAAATTTTGTTATTGGAATATTTAAAGTCCTAAATAAAGAATTTGTTAATTTTTGTTTTTCCATGTGCAAAGCTTGATTTCGCGCAAGCTTAAATAAAAATGCATGCGCTAAATCAGGCTTTGAACAAGTCGTATCAAAATATAATGTTCAATATAAAAGAAAAAATATGATTTTAATCTGCTGTTACCTTTTTACACTATCTTCGTTTTGATAAAAAATTAAATAAAAATTTCAAGTAAATTGAATTTTCTTTATTAATTATTAGCCAAAGAAAAGAAATTTTTTATATTTGATTTGAACTATATTGCTGAAACAAATGTAAACAATCATAATAAAATATTGTTAAGGGTAGGGTAGTCAGAAAAAAAGTTCTTTATTTTAAATTTTACATTTGTAGAAATGCAACTATGTTTTAATTGCATAAAAATTAAGAAAGAAAAAAAATTTTCAGCTCTTTCAAATTAGAAAGAGTTTTACTTTAAAACATCATCAAAAAAGGGGTTTATTGAAAATGTCTCCTACGGGAAACAATTTTAGATATCACCAAAAACTGAAATTTTTTCATACGGAGGGCCAAAACTACAACTTTCCAGAGGTTTTTGTTCGTGTACTCATAAATGCAAGTTAAAGGCCTTTTTGAATCAGCGAAACATCAAAAAGATAAAAAATGCTCTATTTTTAACAATATAAATATAAATAAAAAATTGAACAATTATTTTAAGGATAAAAGCCTCTGTAACTTCTTTATAAACATAATAACCAACTTTCTTGCACACTTTCTGCTGGGTTCAATAAAAGTTGCCCTGCAGGAGATATTTTGAACATTGAAAAAGTTGATTTTGAGAAAATCAAGGTTAAAGATTCTCATAGAAGCAAGTTGAAAGATTCCTTATTTGGACAGTTCAAAATTTTCCAGCACCATACAATAATCCTTCCTGCTTCCTCAGTAAAGTTTCTGAAGGTTGCTTGTATTTTTTGTGATTGTGGTATGCCTTTCTCTTCTGCTTCTCTGGTGTGGATTGCCTTTGCTGCCTGCGCGTGTCTCTTCTTCTGGCAAAAGCATTATGCTGCTTGCTGGTTTGATGGCTTTGTTTTATTGCTGAGTTTTTAACAGCCCACTATTGAACTGGGAAATAGCATTTACAACTGCTATTTCAATTCTTTTCTTAGACACAAACACTTATTTTGGGCACTTTTTTCAAATAAGTGAACGCAAACTCTCATTTGAATTTTGTGTCTTGCCTCTGACACAGTGCATTAACAATTATTCATTAGAAGGTCTCATATATGTTTTCCACTTCATAATCACAAAGATGTTTCACTGCCCTCACTGGATTCAATGTTTTTAAATAAATTCTTCCAAACTGCAAAATGAACTAGCAAAACGTCTCTTTACTTTTTTAAATTCCTTTCAGGATTGTTAGTTTTTTTTTTTTATTTCACTATACAGCAACTTTCTAGCTGCACATTCCTCCTGTTTTTTCTAGTTTTTGTTGGGTAATAATTTCTATTTATTGGCATCATTTTAAAGCAAATAGAAAGATGTATCAGCCAAGGAGAAAAGTGAATAAGCAGTAGCAGCCGGTATAATGTGTATGTGCCATAACATTAAGGTGCATTCTCACTATGACTGTCGGATTTTGACTGCTGTTACGCGTCTTAGACGTCACATATTTTGCATTTTGTAACATATTTCGCATTATGAATCCGAAAACTGAAAAAATAAAGCGTTACTAAATATCTTGTGCGTTCATACAATAACCCCGAAGGGAAAAAAATTCTTTCAAAACAAGCTCCAGTAAGCCTCAATTTCCCCCTGGGGGAAAAGAAATTGTTGTAAAAAAGCCCCGGTAAGCCCCGCTGTGGGCGGGGTTTAAGTTTTTTTTCGCATTTGCCTTTTGTCTTTTGAAAAAAAGTCGATTTTTTTTTCATTTTTTAGACCAACTATATTGTTATTTTGAGTTATCTTGAGTCATTTTTTATGACAAATATTGTAAGCATAAGTATTTTATCAAAATAGCCGAAAAGATGCTCTTTTCGTAACCAATGAAATTTACATTCTCGACGAAAAGATTGCATGGCGAGGAAGCAGTCCTTTTGTGACTAGCTTAAATCTTCTTGTATGCAAAAGAATTGATTACGAGAGGATTTTCCTCTGCTCATGAAAACTACGATTTTTCGATTCGAAAAGATTTTATTCGATTTGCAAGGAAAAACCTATTTATATTGAGCGGATTGAATTCAGAGGAAAATAATTCCCGTACAAGAGGACTCTTTCTGAGTGTTACTTTATACTTCCCTAAAGCGTAGTGGGGTTTATAAAACTGAAATTTAAGCTTTTTAAATGTTAGCCTTTGTATAAAAACTTCTTAATACACTAAACAATTGCTGCAGTATTATCTATAGACATTGCATATTAATAGTCTCCTAATGATTATGAAATGAATACCTTATTAAAAGAGTATCATTTTCCGTTGATACGTGCAGGTGTTATTTCGTTTTTTCTTTTCACGTTAGTGTTGCAGCTGCAGTGACATAACACCAGAGCTTCAAAGTAATGTACGCACAAGATATTTAGACTGATTGAACAACGTCGCCATTTTTTCCAAGTATAGGTTATTATAATATATCATTGTATTTTTTCGGATCTGCCTTAATGTGCAAACATCAGCAGCCACGAAAGAGGGCAAAATACGTTCCGCATGCATAACGAAGCTTATCTTAGCTTGGCCTGCAAGACATAAAGTTGCGACGTTTAATGCTCAATCCAGAAGCCAGATCCGCAGCGCTTTTCAGCTCCCGTCGACCGCTAAGCGCGGGGCTCTCCGACGAGAGCGAATTACCGGCGCGCCGCGGCGAAGACGCTCATCCGGCTCGGCGAACCGATCATTGCGCGAGCTGCGTGCACGCGAGCCGTGCGCAAATAGCGACCACCCGTGCGGCCATTACGCTTTATCTAACGGCGGCATTCCGTATTTCATATTGGCGGCGGGAAGGGGAGCTGAAGGGCAGGTGAAAATTTTTGAAAATCTAAACGCGCCGCGCGCTAATGAACTGAGGACGACGCGCTGCCACCTGTAAAGTGCCTTGTTTATTGCTTGCAGGCTGCCGGCTGGGCGGTCGATCTCGCGGGATGAGAGCGGTTATTGGACGATGCGGGGTTTCAGCAGTCAAGTGGGTTCGTTTGCCTCGGGAAGGGCTTTATTAGCGATTGGGTTGTAGGAGCTCTTTTTTAGATCAGTCACTGACTGCGCGAGTAAGACATAAGATTTTATGGCGGTTGCTGAAGATTGCGAGAAGTGCTACTGAATTAGGAGTCAATGAAGAAGGCGTTTTGATGGAGCTCCGCAATGTTCAGAGCCTCATACATTATTCTATTTTTTGAACGGTGGTAAACTGTAACCAAAATAGTGTTTTCCCTTCTCATATATCAATGTATTAAAGTTTCGGTGTAAAGTCGTGTACATCAAAGATTCTTATTTCTTAAAGAAATATTATATGAATTACACTTATTTTCAAGTTTGGATTAAGAAAACTTTTGGAAAATATTTTTTATTATAGACATTACTTTGCGCAAGTGTAGAAAGTGTCGCTAGGCGCAAGTATAAAATTCGCCATCTCACAATCGGCAGGAGAGCGCTTTGGAGCAATTACTCAGGGCGTTTCTCATCATTTTCATTTTACCCCGACTTGCCACCGTCAGCGACACTAAAGTGTTGCCGCGCACGAAAACTAATGAGTTTCAGCAACTCGCATCTTTGAAGGAGACTTAATCGGTCCGTTGCAGCTGTCACTTGGCTCGACGCTTCGCTTCGCACTCACACGGAAATCCATACGCTCTCACCGACACAAATCGGCCTCGCTCTCGCAAACGTTTCAAACGTGCTCCTCCCCGGCCGCTCGAATATAACCCACTCCGATATTATTCAACGCTCCGTTTCTTAAAGGGTTGACTTACACGCCCGGGTGATTAGTATATGCTCGCAAGCCGCGAAGATCGTTCGCGTATAACGAACTCCCATTAACGCCGCCGTCGCGACCAAAGGCGGTGGGCTTAGTCGCGCGCCGCCCAGAAGTGAGTGTCCTCTTTTCAAAGGCCAAAGCGATGCGCTGAACGATCTATTACGCGAATATTATGCGTTTTTAATGACCGAATATGTTTATAAGGGAGCCGAGGAGCCGAGAGCCGCCGTCTTGAGAGAGAGAGAGAGGAGCAAAGTACTCTGTGGCCGACGAATGGTTTACAATCGCGTCGCTACCGCCGTTTCTGCCGGCTTGATTTTCTAAACATTGCTGAATGCGCGATCATTAAAGCTCCGGTCTGTTAATTTGAAGAAATTGCAAACTTGCAGATATGGAAATGTTAAATGGGTTCTGCTAAGATGTAATTAAGGCTTGCAAAAAGGAATTTTTTTCTTCCTGCAAATTTTAATCTTAGCTTCTGGACGGAGAATTTTAGTTTTTGCTCGTAAGAACTTTAGCCTTTGCGATCCGCTTTTAATTTCATTTTATTCGATTAATTTTGCTTTAAATAAATATTCATTCTAAACTAGAAATACAAATATAATATAGTTACATTAGTAATTCGAAAATACGTTTCCAAGCTACCAGAGCTGCGAAACAATGAAAACGCGCAAGTGCCGATTTGAATCTCGGTCCAGCTTTCCCGTTCTCCTCAAGTCCGCGGGTACAGGTAAAAGTGTACATATGCTCTTTTATATACGTACGCAGAGGACAGTGGCGGCAGCGGCGAGTCGGTTCGTCGGGGTCGCTGACTCGAACGGTCGCCGATCCGTCAGTCGATTACTCGCGGGGATCTTACGTGAACGTGGAAACAGGTTCTCGGAATCCGGTTCTCCATTCTACATACGACTCTAATCAACGCGGTTAGATTGCTGCATCGCTCTCTCTCTCTCTCTCTCTCTCTCTCTCTCTCTCTCTCTCTCTCTCTCTCTCTCTCTCTCTCTCTCTCTCTCTCCCTGGCTCTCTCTCTCTCTGGCTCTCTCTTTCTCTCTCTCGCCGCGTCTGTTTCTCGCGCCACGCGCGAACGCAAACGTGTGACTTGTCACTGGATCTGTCTCTCTCTCTCTCTCTCTCTCTCTCTCTCTTTGTGCGAAGTTCTTTCGAACAGCCTTCGATTGGGATATAGGCTTATTTTTCAGACGTCGCCGCTTTTCGTTGTGCACTTTTTGCGCCGTGTTGAAATAGCTCCGAGATCCAGGCGTTTTCTTGCACCGATTGAGTAGCGCCAGCTTTTTTGCGGGTCTGTATGGTAATGAAAATTGCTCGCTAGAGAGTTTCGCGGCACTTTTCTATGCACGTTTGCGTGTTTCAAATGTGTCAGATCCGAAATGGAGTTTACTAGAAGCGACTCAAGTATTTTGCGTTGCGTATACAAATGCGTATGTCTACTTAAGTGTATTTCATCTCAATATATTATTATGGCGCGGAAAAAATACAGCACATGTCAATAAGGCCTTTTTTCAAGTACCCATAAAGGGTTTATTTACTTTGTTTAGTGCTTATATTTTTCAACTCACTCTCAGTATAGAACGTTAAAAGAAAAAAAAAATTATTTTACATCTTCTGATGATTTACATAATTAATATAAATACTAAAATATTGTTCATTTGTACATTATGTAAAGTAATTTATACGCATACTTGATTTTAGCTAATTAACAAAGAACTTTCTTTTCGTTATTTACGAGGAAACAACTGCTATTTGCATTTATTTATACACGCAGTTTCGGTGTTTTAATTAAAAGAAAGGTACTTTATCTTGAAATGTTATGCACAGATGAAAATGACTTCATTTTTGTATAATTAATGTTCAAATCGATTTTATTTAGATAAGAAAAATAAAAGAAATTTATGACCTCGGTAATTTGCGTTTATATCGCGGATGTTATTTCAGTAATTTAATGCCACTTGCAGTTCATGTTCAATTACAAAAAGTTTTGCATTACGCAATTTTTATTTCGGTAACCGGATAATATCTTAATTATATCGTAAACAAATAAGTGCTCAATACTTCTAATTAGTGATATTTTTCAATTCTGACAATATACCGTTTCTTTTTAATTAGGATAATTGTTAATTACTTAATTCATAATTCTGTTTCTTTTTCGAAAAAATTCTGCCTTAGACATATTTCCAAAGCATCGTAAAATATTTTAAAATAATAATAAAATATAATTTAAGATTAACTTTCACAAACTTAGATGTCTATTTCTTCATTATTTCGTAACAACAAATTTTTTCAGAGTATTTATTGCTAAGTTTGAAAAAGAATAAATAACTTTTTAGTATAAATTGTTTGGATTTGAGCTTCAAATCATTATAGTTTAAATTAGATAAATTTGCGAAAATAGGCGGTTGTAGAAAACTTCAAAATTTAAAACCTTTTCTTTAATTACTGAAAGGTTTTTGCGAAAAGTTCGAAACTTCATCCATAAAGAAAATTGGACTATCGAAAGCTGCTGCGTCATTATCCACCTCCATTCGTTGAGTGATGTTTCTCTCCTGCGGAGTGTCGATTCCATCGGCAGTCCTTGTACAAACCTGCCTATCACGCTGAAAGAGTTAACCCTAATTTCTCCTATAGCGTTTTCTCAGCAAAAAGTTTTCGTCGTACCTCGAAGCCTCGGAGCGCCTCACGCAATGTTCATTATCCCGGCGTCACTTTCTCCCGCCTCCATTATTTTCACAAACAAAAAGAGAAAGGGGAGGAGAGAGAGAGAGAGAGAGAGAGAGAGAGAGAGAGAGAGAAGGTGCGTGAGCCACCTGGCGTGCAAATTGTCCCTTTTGTTTACATACTACCGTACAAAGTTCCGGGCTCTCAAAGTGCGCCGCCGAGATTGTAACAAAAAAGAGAAGACAGAAAAATGAAAATGATCGGCCTCACGTTGACAGGATGGCGTTCTTGCATGAGCGCTACCAGAGATTTAATGGCGATTGTTTGCCTCTTGAATTTTTCTCTATTCTTCCTCGCGCGCTTCCGAGAAGATTTTAGAACAAGACGGATTTTTTTTGTGCTTTTTTGAGCTTCCTAAATTCTCTTGCAGTCGACAAAGATGATTGAAGTAGACTTCCGAACTTCATGCATAATATTGCGAAGAAGGGAATGTCAAAATTTCGAAGAGGGTTATTTAATTGCTTATTTTAAATTTTAACTCCGCAGTGCAACAGGTTACATCGAGGATTCCAATTACTGTCACCCTGCCTGAATTCCGTGGCGTGTTAATTTTTTCTGCGGAAAAAATAAGCCTCGTAATTAGATTAAGTGGTAAGGTGAACGATAAGCCACCCGTCAATCATTTTCGGATTGACAGCTTTTGAGACACTTTGTCGTTAATTGGAACCGCGGTCGCAAGGGTTGTAAGTGCAGGAAATTTCGTGCTAAGCCCAATGAGGCCTGAAGAAAGCCGTCTGATTTAATATAATAAATTAGAAGGTAAAAGTGAAATCATGCGTATATTAATTTATAGTGAAGACTTCAAAATTTTAATTATACTACTCGTTTATATATTTTATTTATTTTTATTATTATAACAATCGATCTTATTCGATACGCAAACACGTAAAAAATCCCCGAACCATCAATTCCATTAAACTCAATCCTCTTTTATTTTCCCACCAATCGAATCAATTCATCGTTCATTACCGCAGTCCGAAAAACAGTACGCATAGCTCATGTTTAACAGAAGACCGCGCACCTCGTTCCCTTGCAAAGAGGCTCGCGCATTAGAGCTTCGGAGCACATAAATTTTGATTTTCGGGCAGTTCGCGCTCTCGGTCTCGCGCATTATAAAAGGCAGCGGTCTCGGACGTCGCGCGGATAAACAGCCGACGTTCGGGGCCCGCTTACACATATAAGCCCCGGCTCGCGGTAGCTGCCAATTATCGTTAATTGAGATCCGAAACGGTGGATCGCAGCTGGCCGCGCTCTCGGCCTCTCTCCCCTTCGGTCGGGCCGCTGCGCGCGCGGCGGCGGAAAGAAATGGTTCCGCAGGAATTTCAATAAGAGATCTTTGTGTCCGATCGTCTCCTCTCTGTCTTGCGAGCTGGTGAGCGCCGATTGAGATAACTCTCGAAACGGAGAGCTGCCTGGAATGCACTTGTACGCATCTGACGGCGCGCGACCCGCGGGCCTTTAATTGATCGTCGCTCTGCCGCGGCGATTATCTGGCGCGAACGCTAGTCCTCTAATCTGAAAGCGCAAAAGCGCCGTCGGCCGCGCGCGGCCTGCAAAGAGAGCTGATAAATTTTCGGAAAGCCTCGGATGCCGGCGACCGATTGTGCGTAAGACCGACCAAGGCGGATATGCGCATATACGTGCAGGCAGAAGGCGCGGGAACTGCTTCCTAAGCCACTCGCCAGAAGAACTGGCTAATTGACACTTAAATTATGCGGATGCGCACTTTTTTTTTAGCTGATCTATCGGGGAGTTTTTCAATGGACAACTCGAAGATTGATTACGCTCGAGTCGGGCCCGGTAAAGTGCATGCAGCTACCGTATAATAGTTCAGGGCCTGTTTTATAAGGTCAAGTTAATCCGAGGATCGGAGATTCCATATCGAGTTAATATTTAATTGAAACGTGTGCAAGATCTTTTCCGTCGATCTCATTTCCGTTGAATATTTTTAGAAAGGTAATGTCCGAAAATAGAAAAGGTGGGAAATAAAGAGATCAATAGTGATTAATAAAAATATTTTTAATAAAAAAAATAACGTTACGGAGGATCGATTTCTGTGCATTACGAAATCAGTTTACCTAGAATTTAATACTTTTACGTAATGAGATTAATAAATGTTGATATAAAGGCTTTACAATTCCATACTAATAAATTAAGTTTTTTACTGAATAAAACAAAAAATCTTTTTAATATTCCATTTAAGGCTCAATAACCTTGTAATTTTCGTACATCAATTGACGTACAATCAGTGGCAAATAGAAAAAAAATTAATTGTAAAGATATTTAAAGGTAGCTAAAAAACTAACAATCTATTATACAATCTATTATGACTTTAGGCTTCTCCAGCATTATCGATCAGATACGTTCCGAGCCGAGTCCGCAATCACAAATCATCTTTCATTACTTTCTTTCTCAACCAGCCACCAAAAAATCCTCCACGATAATCGCAGTCATTAACCGAGGCAGCTCGTAGGAAATATGTATCAAAGGCGGCCAGAAATTTATGTAGTGCTAAATGGCAGTGATTGATTAAAACAAAAACCGAGCGCAACTGAAATGGATGCCGTGGGGGTTCCTGGGGAGCAAAAAAGGCAGGCCTGACCCATAAAAGGATCGATCACAATATAAATGCAAACGCATCGCCCCGAGGATGAGCGGCCTGGGCCGAAACCGCGGATAAAAGCGAGGAACGGCAGTGGCGCGACTACCGAATGAATTAGACGAGATAGGCCTGTCAAGTTGTCCGTCTCGATGGCTATCGGGAGGCGTAATCGGCCCGGTCTCATCTAATGTAGTTCCCTATCGCAGCACGGGGCACGAAAAAACACGCCGAGTCATGCCCCCGCGAGATCGGCAGCCTCCCGAAAGCGAAACAGAAGCTACGATCTTTCACGCTCGGGCCATCAGCTGTGTGCTTGAGAGGCTGACGGTGCAGGTGCTTTGAGGCAATGCTCGCGATAGTGTTTTACGCGGGCAGTTCTTTGTTTTGCTAACAGTGCGTAATATTAAGCTTCACTCTGTAAGGAGTGCAGCTTTAATCGTCGAATTTTTCGTACGAGTGTAAATTTTTTAATATTAACACATCCTGCGAAATATATTGAAACGTTTAACCGAATGCCAAATCAGGAACATGAAATTCTGTTTATTTTTCAATTTTATAGCAACGTTTTGTTTGCTTTTATGTTCATTTTGACTTTTTACGTATATTATGACATCCTTATTTTGTCCTACACAACTCGATGTATATACTGAAACACTCAAGAAATTTTAAAACATAAAAATTCATTAAAAGAAATATGTTAATTATTTTTGTAACGCAAAAATGTATGAAAAATCAAAAGTAACCTTATTAGATTACTTATTAGCTACTTGTTAATTATACACAATTATTGTATATAAGATAAATATTAGCGTTAATAACTATCATCATGGTAATTCTCTAAATAATTTAATAAAACTTTAAAGTACTTAGTCATGCATTATCTTCAACTTCAAATCAATTAAGATTAAATTTCGATGAAAGGTACTATTAGAAATCACTGACCATCTTGTCCAGCAATTGACTTCAAACTAATGGCATTGAATCAACATGAGATACGTTCAAAGAGATTGTTTCAAAGTCGTTATCCATGTTCAATTTTCCTCAGAACGCATCTGTAACTAAATTGGCTACTTGAGATAGGTAGGATATAAGGTAGTATAGAGTTCTACTTCATTAAGCTTTTATTTGACGTAGTCTGTTTTTAAAAGTTGAATAAATCTAGAATTTTCAATAATCGTTAAAATCTTAAAATAATTATTGATAAAACGTCGGAGACATTCTGAATTCTATAATTCTTTTCGTGTTCTTTGGTGAAAAAAAATTAAACCTCCTTAAACTTATGCAAGTCCTACTGATTATCTTAATTTATACCGATATTCTACATTTGTTAATTATATTATTTTGTAAAGAACTACACGCTTATTCATTCGGACACAACCCGATATCTCAAAAAATACCTCTGCTCGCAACCAACAGCCCATTTGCCTATACAAAAAGAAGAAACAGCCAATACGTTATCCAGTGGCGCACGAAAATATCCATTTTCGAAAAGGCGTCCATCTACAAAGCGGCGTCTCGAAAGAATAAATCCACGTCCGCGCAAACACGTTATTACGGCTGTAGCCGCGGCGCATCCGAGAATAATGATCGTTTCATCGATGTCAATGAGATGCACGGCTCTATAAAGGGTCCTCGTTCAAGGTCGTCCACCTGTCAGGCGCGCGCGCACGGGCTCCGTTCCACGACCAGCAGTCCACGCCTCGGAATGTCTTTGAAGCTGTACGCACACACGCGGCAGCCTCCAGGCCGCGCGCGTGTACGTCTCTTTCTCCCGTTGTCTCTTCGGCTTTTTTTCCACTCGAAAAATAATTTCATTAAACGACGACCGAGTCCGGGGCTTCCGAGAATCCCGTTCGATCGTATTGATATGCTTAGTGGTTCAGGATCGAAACCTAGATAAGATGTTTTCGAATTTTTAAGTAAACAATACTGTTCAGCTCGATATTTAAAGACAGCTGTTTTAGGACTTGCATTTTGATAAAAATTGCTGTAACATACAGTAATTTTCATATTTTAGCAGTAGAAACAGTATAATTTATGCAAAAAATAGTTAAAACTTTAGTACTTTATAATAAGTAAAAAATTTTTTGTTTTAAATGCTTAAACTACACAAATTTCAGCTCTTCAGTAAATGAAAATGCATCAATTGACACATTCTACGAGCTATGGCCCGCCGAAATATTAATAATTTATTTTATTTTGGTATTGAATGCAACTAAAAAGTGCTATCTAATATTGATTGAACAAAATTATCGCAATAAAATATTATTAATATAATTAGTTTTGCAGGTGATTTAAAAAGAATAAATTTATGGTTCAACTCTTTTAGTGCAAAAAATTTATAGATAAATAAAATTTTTTTTTATAAATACATTTAATCTCTAAAATATATATAATTTAATATAGTTTTATAGTTAATTAATTTTTCATTAAGGATGATTAGCTTTGGTTTTGTTTAATTTAATTTTCTTTTGAAAAATACAGTCGAAAACAATTATAAGATTGTAACTAAGATTTATTTAATTTGCTTAAAGCAATTTAAAAAAACCAAAACTAATTAAATATCTTAAAATTATTATTGGTTTCATAATTTTCAAATTCTGCAATATGTTAAATAATATTAAAAAAGTGAGAATTATTTATTTGTAGATACTTCTATAATACATTGTATAAAATATATTTATGATCATCAGAATCCCGTTACAATATCGAATAAAAATCTGCAATACATTAAGTTTGCTTTCCTTCATTCTATTTTTTCCTTGATCTTTGTCGTTTGGTTTCCCAAGACGTCATTCCCCAAGATGTGTACCCCACCGCACAATTGGGATCATATTCCCGGGGAATTCAAGATTTAAATTTTCCCTGTTCACGAAAGTCAGTTATGTTATGTCTTCATAACGCCGTCACAACGTTGACTTACACTTATTATAAGCCACTTTTCAAACTTAAACAGAATAATTTGTATCGATGCCATTTTTATTTTTTTAAACGATCCTCAATTTGAATATAGTCGGAGAGGATTTAAAATTTTAATCGATTTTATTCATTTACTATACAATTTGAGCAACACGGACTTATAAATAGCTTTAAATGTATCTTTTTAATTAAGCTATATTGCACTAGATATTTTATAAAAATTGTACTATATTATTATATATTATGTAACTGAAGTTCGCAACGTTTTTTAGTAACGAAAATTTCAAAATTATGAATTTGCAATAAAACGCCATCAGATAGCAAAAAACGTCTATTTAACATGTTAGATGCATAAAAACGCATTATCGACTCAATTATGTTAATTATATAAAACGACCCTTACATATCCTTCATTAACATCGTGAAGTACGTTTTTTTGAGTTTTCATTCGAAGGCCGCTCGAAAAAATTTTATTGCACGAGTATCTTTCTGGTATCGATGCTAAAGCGCCTGTCAAGTTTCATCTCGAACTTCGCTCTGGAACTACCCAAAAGGAGGGATGAAAGAGCGAAATCACCGTTTTTTCGATTTTAAAAAATCGTCCACTCCGCTCTAACGCCGGTCGGAAAAATGTTATTGCACGAATACCTTTCTGGTATCGATGTGCAAGTGGCAGCCAAGTTTCATCCCGAACTTCGCTCTGGAACTACCCGGAAGGAAGGATGAAAGAGCGAAATCACCGTTTTTTCGATTTTAAAAAATCGTCCGCTCCGCCCTAAAGTCGGTCGGAAAAATTTTATTGCGCAAATAGTTTTCCCAGGTTGATGCTTAAGTGCCTGCCAAGTTTTGTCCCCAAATTCGCTCTGGAATATTCCTAAAGGTGGGATGAAAGAGCGAAATCACCGTTTTTTCTATTTTAAAAAATCGTCCGCTTCGCCCTAAGGCCGCTCGGAAAAATGTTATTGCACGAATACCTTTCTGGTATTGATGCTAAAGTGCCTGTCAAGTTTGGTCTTCAAATTCACTCTGGAACTACTCCAAAGGAGGGATAAAAGAGCGGAATTATCGGTTTTTCGATTATAAAAAATTTTCCGTTCTGTCCTACGGCCGGTGGGAAAAATGATATTGCACGAGTACCTTTCTGGTATCGATGCTAAAGCGCCTATCAAGTTTTGTCCTCAAATTCGCTACGGAACTAGCCCAAAGGAGGGATGAAAGAGCGAAATCACCGTTTATTCGATTTTAAAAAATCGTGCGCTCCGTGCAAAGGTCGCTCGGAAAAATATTATTGCACGAATACCTTTCTGGTATTGATGCTAAAGTGCCTGCAAAGTTACAATCCCAAGTTCGCCCCGGAATATCCCCAAAGGAGGGATGAAAGAGCGAAATAGCCGTTTCTTAGATTTTAAAAAGTCGTCCGCTCCGCCCTAAGGCCGGTCAGAAAAATTTTATTGCGCAAATAGCTTTCCCAGGTTGATGCTAAAGCGCCTGCCAAGTTTTGTCCCCAAATTAGCTCTGGAATATTCCCAAAGGTGGGATGAATGAGCGAAATCATCGTTTATTCTATTTTAAAAAATCGTGTGCTCCGTGCAAAGGCCGCTCGGAAAAATATTATTGCACGAATACCTTTCTGGTATTGATGCTAAAGTGCCTGCAAAGTTACAATCCCAAGTTCGCCCCCGAATATCCTCAAAGGAGGGATGAAAGAGCAAAATAGCCGTTTTTTAGATTTTAAAAAGTCGTCTGCTCCGCTCTAAGGCCGGTCGGAAAAATTTTATTGCAAGAGTACCTTTCTGATATCGATGCTAAAGCACCTGTCAAGTTTTGTCCTCAAATTTGCTCTGGAACTACCCCAAAGGAGGGATGAAAGAGCGAAATTATTGTTTTTTCTATTTTAAGAAATCGTCCGTTTCGTCGTGAGGCCGGTGGGAAAAATTTTATTGCACGTGTACCTTTCTGGTTTCGATTCTAAAGCGCCTGTCAAGTTTTGTCCCCAAATTCGCTCTGGAATATTACCAAAGGAGGGAGAAGGAGCGAAATCATCGTTTATTCAATTTTAAAAAATCGCCCGATCCGTGCAAAGGCCGCTCGGAAAAATATTATTGCACGAATACTTGTCTGATATCGATGTTAAAGTGCCTGCAAAGTTACAATCCCAAGTTCGGTCCGGAATATCCCCAAAGGAGGGATGAAAGAGTAAATAAATACGCTGCTGTATAGTTAAAGCGTTCTATCCGTCCTGTGACCGGTTGGGAAGATCTTTCTTTTTTTGCTGTAATATTATGCTAGTATTCATGCTAAAGAGCATGCCAGGTTTCATTCTGAATCTCGCTCCGCAACTACCTAAAAGGAGTGATGAAAGA
>JAWWEM010000030.1:1183503-1219307 GCA_035582935.1 Ormyrus thymus | reverse complement strand
TTTTCAAAAATCATTTATTCTTGTTCCTGACACCTTAAAATACAGTTATAACCGTTTTTTCGAACAACTCCGAAAATGACTATCACAATGCTTCCTTAGGAGGAAGCAAAATAGATATTAGATTGAAGACATACAGTGTATCCTCTCAATAGTGCCGCGAAGGGACCGGAGGGGAATAGTTATTCCACGAACTGAGAGTCCCTCACTAGTCCATCACGGTAGACTCGATGCCGAAAAAGTGAATTCTTTCTCAATAGGGCCGCGCTCACCAGTGCATCCGCAAATTCGTTGTTTGCATCGCGCGGTCGTGTTACTTTATATTTTCTGACAGTAAATAGAAAATTAGTAAGTGCATGCAAGATGGCAGAACCCTAAATATTCAAAAAACGCAAGTATAACGATTATGCTGCACAAGTGCAAGTCTCTATCGAAGATAATGGATCAAAAGAAAATCTTCAAGATTTAAAAGAATCTAAGACTAAAAAAACGCAATTGTAATGCGCGGTACTATTGAGAGAGTCGTGCTCGAAACCCACCCTCGAATGAAGAAGGGTAAGGAAGAGGGGGATTGTCATCGAGCGCGAAAGCGGTGGAAGCGGCCGTATTGAGACAGTGCACTGTACAAGAATTAGTAAGTTGAAAAATGATATTTGTTGTAGTCATTTTCATTCTGATCCAAAGCAGTTTTTGAACGGAATTTTAGAAAGTACAGCGTATAATCATCGCCGAATGATTAAAGCATCGGAATTCGGTGCCTCGAGGAATCTCTCTAGTTTGATGAAAAATCGGCGAGGATGAAAGAATAACGCGTCAATTACGCGGCGAAAGCGTCCGGTCGGGCAAAACAGAGGCACGTGCGTGAACTCGCCGTCGAAGCGTGTCCGCGCTCTCGGCTCACGGGGGACTCGCCGCTTACACTTTTAATTTATTTAAGGACGTGCCAAAAGCAGCCGCCCGGGCAGGAAAGAAAAAAGGCCGGGAGCGGCGCGACGCGCTCGGTCGAAAAAGTGGCCGGCTCGGAAAAAAGGAGATCGGCATTCGGTTAGCGATGAGGAACCGCGGAAGAAGCACGGGCCCGATATTTAAGGGTTTCACTTGATGTACTGCATCGCGAATGAGGCGATTTTACACAATATATCTCGTCGAGTGCCCTCGGGCGCATAACGAGAGGGAGAAAGAGAGAAAGAGAGAAGAAACGGTTACTCCGCGTGCACGAGCGGTCTTTGTTTCATTTGTCAGGCCCAAACTTGGCTCGCGTGCGGCTCTCGATTTCTTCTCTCCGCCGAGTCGTTCTTTCGGCCGCGTACGTGTCTTACGTGCAGTCGCGATGGGAGAACGGGAGAGAAAGATCGATCTTTAATGAGAAACCTTGCGGTTTCGCCGGAGGAAAGAGCCTCCTGCCCTCTCCCCGGACGATCATTACGCCACCGATTGGGAGAAACAATTCGCTTTGTCGACGAGCTTAATTCTGAGGAAATCTGATCCTTTTGCCTCGACAAACTGTTTCCACACTCGGCGAATGAGAGTGCCGTGCAAAGGTCAATGTACATATGCGGATCTTTAATTACTAAATAACAGGGAGCGTTACCTGCCAGCCGCAGATTCAAATTTTTTAGAATTTTTTAATATATAAGTCTTTGAGTTTTTAGGGGCTTTGACTTTTTGGACGCGGTAGGCTTTTATTGTTAAACGTATTATGTAAATAAGACATTTTGGTCTTTTTTATCTGCAAGCTCTTTTATGAAGTTGTTACATTCGTTAACAGTTTTTTCCTAGGCAAACGAAAATTACATTATTCATGTACAAACTTTGACTAGTTTCTTTTATAAAAAGTGTAAGTTTTTTTAGCACAATTCGAAAAATTGAATAAAAGATTATGGAATGGGAATGATGACGTAGGTATTGTAGGGAGCGCCTTTGAAGCTACTTCAAGATATTCGAGATTACTACTTTAGAAATTATTAAGATATTTAAAAAATCAAAATTATTCAAAAATATTTTCATAATTGATAATTAAGTAATAATATAGCATGTAAAGGTAAACTTATTAAACCCAACGAAATTAAAGAAAAGTCTTTAAAAATGCTCCTTAACTGTCTTACGTAAATCTCATAGCAACAATATTTGTAAAAAAATATTCCATCAGAATTATTTTAAAAATATTTCTAATAGTTCTGACGATAGCCGCAAATAAAAGGGTAAAAACTTTCTAGTCGCTGCTGCACAAGGTCTCATCTCGAGCATATCAGCTCGCAAAGCCGCTTTAACGAGAAGCGGATCGTCGGCAGCAGCAGGCCCGGATCTCTCAGACCCGGGGATCATTACCGCGGTGCCTGAAAGAAACAATTCGCTTTGTCTTCCAGCTGATGTCGACGGGACGTATACGCATCCACTCGCCTATCTATCGCTCTTGAATCTTTTTTACCTGCCGCCGTCAATCAGCTCGGGAAGAAGAAATTTAATTAGCCTTCAATGCTTGCTCGCCGTCGATTGTTCCGAGGGCTTTTTCTCCCGCGACGGCCAGGACGCTCGGATGTACTCGGGAATATGTGAGCGCGCTTCTGCGGATGCGCAAGGCAGCGGTGTCGGGACAAATTAATGTAACTTCGCTGATTGTGGATTCGCGGAGATTAATGGCCGATGCTGAATAGTAATTAGTAGTCGATTGCTGTAAGTTATAGGGAGGAAAGAAAACGACGCGTCGAGAAATATTGAATTATCGCATGAAAAAGCCTGCGCTTTATTCACGAGCCTCCTCGAAAATTAGTACTTATTTAAGGGTACTTATGCATTCATACTGGCAGAAAATATTGCTGCCAGTAAAGTTTCTTTTAGTGAATATAATCATTTTTCTCAGTAGTTATGACTAATTAAAGGTCCTGTACATTTTAGTTAGTTAATACACCAATTTCTCTATTTTACACGCTTCGAATAAAAATCATCAGATATTTGATCGTAAATCATAATGAAGCAGTAATAATAATACTTAAAATTTTATACTATTGTTAATTATAAACAATAATTTCATTAAAATAACAGCCGACGTCAAATTAATGCTTTAAAACTTTAATAAAAAAAGATTGTATCAGCAAGTAGTGTGATTAAACGCAATAATAAGTCACTGCACCTCGATAAAAATAGCGAGGTAATAATATATCACAGACTCGAGAAAAATTAGACTCTAAAATAAGGCATAAATATACATGCACCGGCAAGTAGAAAAATTGAAAATACGTAAGAATCCCAAGCTCGGAATACACAGCGTCGATAAATCACGCTGCGAAGCCATAGGATGCATGGGGTTTTTAATCAAGAAAAACCATTGCGCACTCGTGTATAAAATATATTATCTTAATTAAAATATTACAATAAAACTGGCACGAAAATAAATCTGCCGCCCCTCGCCGTATAGACCCAGTTTCGAGGCCTCGAAACCCCGCGGTCCGACAAAAAAAGGGCCGATTCAATTGCGGGAAAGAAATTTCTGTCGATTTGTAAGCGATGCGCGGGAAAGAAGGGGCTCTCCGAATTTCTCTCGGGCACCTCGGGTGTAATGAAGGTTTATAGCTTGTTGATTTAAGGGGACAAAGATCGATACGCGGCAGCGCCGAGCCGCCGCAGGTAATGAACGAGCGAGTCGAGACGCCCGGCAGGTGTGTATGCGCTGCTAATGCTCGCCGAGATCCGTACGATCGAAATGGACGGATTAAAATACGCTCGCTAATATGGTACTAACGACTCGTGCAGAACCGAGAGCTCTCTTGCTGTATGAGCTTTTTCTCCTGTCGGCTGTCGCTTCAGGGTATGTGTATGGAGCATTCTGCGTTCGATGCTTCTGTGGACTAATTGTTTGGCACTTTTGGAGAACGCGAGCTTTTATCAAGCAAAACTAGTCAAATAGAAGTGTTAAATTAAATTATTTTTTAACGCAGTGTACGGAAATTCCTACTAGAACTGATCAAATAAGCTCGTACTGAATCTGTCCATTTGAAAAATTACTCTTTCGACTAGAAGATTATCGATCTGTAAGAAAAATCCGGTCATCATACGTAAAATAACTGCAAACATTCAAAATTTTGATTCAAACTTTGAGATAGGGTTTTAAATATCAAAATAAGAGAAAAGTCAAAGTGAATATTTCAAACGTGAATATTCAGCTCGAAATTGACTGAGATTTCAAAAAAGGAAATAAAACTGAAAAAAACCTTTAATCTGCTTTTTCTGCAAGAAAATAAATTATCAGTTTATTTTTTTATTCCTGAGTGAAATCATCTCCCTATACGTTGATCATCTCCTTATACGGGAAAAGTAAAATTTGCGCTCGCACGTTAATACCTTATAATAAAGATATCGACTATGTTGTTTTCTTTTTGCTTCCTCCTAGAGAAAGCTTTCCGATAGTAATTTTTGGAGTTGTAGAAACATGTTATTTTTTTTTAATTCAATAAATGTAAAACGTCAAAAGAAAAAAATGCCGAACGCGATTGTTTATTTAAAGCCGAGAAGACGGAAGGCAGCCTGTACAGGTAGCAGATCGTTTTTGCGGCGATCGTTCCCGACTGCAAGTAATTGCCGGCGAACGCCTTGTGGCTATAAAACGAGCGATGCCATTATCAGGCCGGCTCTGGACTAGAGACGAATTTGGCTCGCGCGCGCCGATTGATCGTCCTGCCTGGCGCGTGAGAATGCAGAACCGCACAACGCCATTATAAACTATCTCCGCCGTCACTTTACGACTTGATCCGCGTGGCTCTTACGCAAGCCCGAGGCTCATACGTTGCATGATTTTCAGCTGCTTATGGAGAAACGGGATTCAGACGGACGCCGCGCTCGAGGAAGGAGGAAATGATCCTTTTATTTAAGCGCGGCCCGCTAAATTAGCCGATTGGATAACTAGTCGGGAGCCCCGGGGCGTCGCTCCGGCATGCGCCGCTCATTTGTACTGTTTTTTTGCCCGGGAGTAAGACAGTTTTGGAGTAAGCGCCTTTTTCGGACGATATATTGCAGAATAGTTATCTTGCATACGCTTCGCCTCTTGTTTATTCATTAGCTGCGGACGTCAATGCGCGCTGTCGCGATTACTCCTTAAATGAACAAAAATCTGTATTAGGAATTTTGAATGCACGAAAAATCATTTTATAATATCAAAATTTACGTTTACGTATCGACATTTTAGCGTTATAAATCTCACTCGAAACTATCTCGTACTTCAATTTAATATAATCAGTTAACTCTAACCTTTGTGGGATCAACGCTAGGCGCGAGTCAGCTTTTCATGACGGCAAAGCTCCACCGGGTCTTGCCAAGCACTTATTTTACCCACAAGAGAAAACTATATTCTATTATTCTTAAACAAAAATTAAGTTTAATACTATCAAAACTTGTTGATGCAACGATTTTCGCGACAGACTAGAGAATGACGGAAAGCTTGCCGAAACGTCCGTTAATTTCATCGTTCAACGAAGGTGGCAGACGTATTAATTGGGTGCAGAACTAACTTACTAGGAGAGTACACAGGTTCCGGATCACGCATTATAACAAAATACGAAGAAAGACAAAATATTATAAATTTTCGACACAGGAGGTAAACAAAGTTGTTTTTCTCTAAAATTTCGTATTCCGTTATTTGACGATATCTCACTTGTCTCATTAAACCTAGAAATTCCTCCAAAAAAGCAAACAAAAGTAGAGGAAAAGACCGATAATTTGAGATGCTTTACGTTGAAAAATTTCTCAATTAAATTAGAGTCCCAAGTGGAAATAATTTATATAATTTTTATCAAAATTTTAAACAAGTTATGTAGAATTTTGGTTCTATATAATTTGTATAAAATTTCTATATAAAAATATAAAAAATATAAGCTCTTCTAATAGTCATCGGTTGCTAGTTTTGACATGAGAGGTGTAAAAGGTTAGAATTCGCCACCAAGCGCCAGTTGTGAAAAATAAAATTAATTCCGCTTGGTGGAAAGTTTGAAAGTTTGAACAAAATCCGTGATCCGGAACCCGTGTACTCTCCTAGCTAGTGACACTGCGAAATTAATGATATTTATACATTTATTTGTATAGGACTTGCATTCATCATGCTTGAAAGAATTTTGACTGCGTTTCCACTTCATTTTTAGATAAATTAAAATAATTTCAAGAGATTAATAAAATGTCCCCGTAAACGTATTTTAACAATCTTTTATTACTGCATGTAATACAAAAATAATTCTTTATGAAAAAGGACACGCGCAAAATTAAATATTTTTTAATTAAAATGAATAATCGCGATTTTACAACAGCGATTACTTCTAAAATGCCTTTTTAATTAACAAGGAAATTGAAACGATTATAATTAGCCGTCTAACTAACGATGAAACATATTTTCTTAACGACATGTAAATGCGCAAAATGTCTAAAATTAATAAATAATCGTTACATTAAAGCACGTATGACTTAATTGAATAATTGGAATTCATTACGAGACGCTACTAATTGCGGAGACTCGCTCGCTTCTTACTTGCATTCGCGCGCTCGCGCGCATAACTGTAAAATCCGTTAATGAAAAGTCATTTTTACAAAGCCCGACTCGGCTCGGCGTCGCGCACCTCAAACGGCCTCGGGTACGCGGGGAATTCTTCAAAAAGTCGCAGCCCAATTATATCGCAATTAATTTCGGTCGGAGATGACTCCGAATAGATATTTTGCTAGACTTGGCCGCCAATTATCGAAGATCACCGAGCAGCGACAGACGTCTAATGGGAATTACGCTAATTGACAGAGTGGCCAGAGGCGTCGTCGATCTAGAAATATCTCTCATCGTTCGTTCTCGCGCGAGCCGAGCCGAACAAGACGGGAGAGGAGAACGAGGAGAGAACAAGGAGGGCTCGGACACGTTTGAGCATCGATCAATTCTGGCCTCTCAAGTCCTTCCAACGTGTCGTCTCGTGTCTAATGAGACTTCGACAGCGAGGACAACGCGTAAGCGGCCTGGACAGACGGAGCTGCGGCTATTATATTCTCTTTGTCATTCTCTTCTCTCGCGTTGACATCATTCTACGGCCGGGCAAAAACTTATTTTCGATTGAGCGCGGTATTACAAAAATTTCATGTCACGCGTTGCAAGTAATTGCCGTGACAATTAAAATCCTTCAAATTTAACAACTGCTTTTAGCTGCAATTTGAACATGTGCGCAGTCGGTTTACCAATTGCGTTATAAAAGTATACTTTAATAAAAGCCGACTTTACAATGTTGTAGGTTCAGGGTTTGAAGAATCTTTTTGCATCCGGATATAAAAGGTATTTTCTCAAGTATCAAGGGAGCTGTTTAATTCGTTGAAGAAGGCATTTTTAAATACTAAAAACGGTTAGGCCAGCGTACCCTTAAGAAAACATTGGCGAGGACCAGTTTTTCCATACGTACGCGTACTTCAATCTTCGCGGACGAAAAAGAGGAGCAGTGGACAGTTCGGTGAAGGATGAACGAACTGCAGGAAAGAGCGGCGATAAAAAAATTTGAGGAAGAGAAGGTTAAACAGGTGAAAGCCAAACAAACGTGAAAAAGAATGAC
This sequence comes from Ormyrus thymus, assembly GCA_035582935.1. Lineage (NCBI taxonomy): Eukaryota > Metazoa > Arthropoda > Insecta > Hymenoptera > Ormyridae > Ormyrus > Ormyrus thymus. The sequence goes on along the minus strand of JAWWEM010000030.1, from coordinate 1,211,751 downwards.
GAAGGAGTACAAGGCGAAAGACGGACAATAACGGGTATTATTGGCGACGTTTTTGTAAGAACGTTCGAAAGGCCGTAATTTTCGTTTAATGTCAGATTTATACAAGGAGGAACAGTTCGGGGAGATAAGCATTTTTCACGGAATCGATAATGAAGGACAAAGTTGTTTTGCACTAAATGCTATGTAATTTTTAGTTTTTTTTTCAAAAAACTATGTAGTGAAGAACCGCGTTTAATGCAAGAAATTAAAAACTTGTTATTTCGAACTGAGTGACAAAAATCTGTAAGCAAAAGGTAAGAGGGTTGCTTTTTGATTAGGTCAAAGACGAATTTTTTCACATTAAACTTAACTGTGTAATTGGCTGCATTCAATTATTGTTTAAGTACACCAGTTTATAATTACACGATCTGGTTTCAGTCATTATTGTAATTTAATTTTTTGATCATTTAAATTCCATTTGTACATTAACTGTAATCTTTTAATGAGCAGAATACGGAATAAAATAAAAAATAAAAATTCTTACATAACGATTACCGTGCTTAAAGTATTAAAAATACTGCAGGATGTAAAAGAAATTATTTACTACAAGAAGTTATAAAGTGAAAAACTTTTAGTTTTATAAAGTCTAATAAAGTGAAAACATGAGCACTTGCGAAAGTAAGACGATGATCTTTTCCCGAAAACATAGCTGTAAAATTAATTTCCACTCGATCCTAATCCAGACGAATACACGCTGAAGCTGAAATTTGAATGCAGAAATTGTCAGAGGTGTTGGAGAGAAGAGGATCCACGTCATGCGCTCGAATCCTATCTTCATTCCAGCCGTGCATCTTGATCATTTCCCAGCCCCGGAGCCTCGTACGCAAATATTCCGCAATCGCGGATCACTTGTCAAACGCCCCACATATCCCTCGTTATTCCCAAAGCTTGACTTTAAAAGCGACGATCGCGAAATAAAGAGTTGTCACGGCCGAGACAGGACATTAAAGAAGATGTAATAAGAAGAAAACCGAAAGCAACAAGTGCAAGAAAACCGAGGAGCGAGAGAGAACAGACCGATCGGAGAGGACATTTAAAAGGTAGGAAGGGGCAAGAATAAGAGAAAAGATCCGGCGCGCCGACTCCTCTCCCTCTCTCGGCTCGCCGCCGCCGCCGCGCGAGATACACGCTGTGGGAAAGAGGGCCCAAAGAGTGGATTGAAGATGTAAAGGGGCCCGTGCATCACCTGTGTCGGCCCACGGGTATCGCCGCTGGCGCGTATATACACCGGCGAGAAGGGAGACCCGATCGGCGAGTGGAGAGAGAGAGAGAGCGAGCGGGACAAAAAGGCGAGAACGACCGGCCGGAGAAGCGCGATGATAAAGGAAGAGCGAGAAGGGGAGACGGAGGAGGGTAACAAGAGAACGCCGCCGAGATGGATAGAGAGATGACGAGAAAAAAGAGCCTGGGAAGTCACGCCGGCGAGGGGGGGGGAGGAGGACGTGTGACAAGTGAGACTTAGATGCCGCCGATGCTCTAAACGTCGACGCGCTTTGCATATAAAGCCGAGAGCGACCGTACTCGAGCTCTTTCGAATTTCACGCTGCATTTTCGGATCTGTTGTTCGTTCTCCTTATTCTCGTGACAGATATGCTTCGGAAGATATTGCCGAAGATCGAGTCGTGAATTGGCGGTTGTTTTTTTTTTTTTTTTCAAAATTCAACCAAATTTACAAAAAGCCCTTTAATGAAACATCGTAGGCAAACTGTTAGAAAAAAAGCACCTATTAGAATTTGCAAATGAAGGAAAGCCCATCTCGCAGCGAAATTTTTTCCTCGCCACCGGCTCACCTTCTAATTTTGAAGCGCATTAAGAAACCGGCATTGTTTGTTCAAAAGAAAAGCAGCCTAGAGAATGACTACACTCAAAGAGCTATTCGCGATAGTAAAAAAGCTCTCGGCAGTTAAAGTTTAAGCGGCGCGCTCGATTACCGCCTTCAAATTAACAGCTCCTCAAGCGAGCCGCTCGAAAATAATAGACGGATTTTGACGAGTTTCTTTGCACAATGCGCGCGCATGCGCGAGCGACAATAAAATAAAGCCCCGAAGCTTCGGCGAAAAGCCAAACAACAGTAAATTCATTGTTTTCCCCGGCGATTTTACGAGGCTCGGGCCTTTCATTAGGCCGCGAGCGATGCGAGCCTCGAAAAAAGAAAAAAAAAAGGAAAAAAAAAGAAACAGCACCGACAGCAATCTCATTGTACGCAAGCGCGATTATACGCGCTCGGGTGCAAGATTCTACGATTGTGTGCGTGAGCGCGGCCGGCAGTAGATGCCCTCCGGCGCTAGTCCGACGGCATTCCTTCCTTCCTCCGTATAGCGAGTGAGCCTTTTCATTCTTCTTATCGACCCCCCCCCCCACCCGCCACCTCCCCTCCCTCCGTCGCTCTCGTTCTCTCTCCCCTGAGCAGCTGGTGCAGTGAGGCCAATTTTAGAACGGGAAGAGAGGACTAAGCGCTACCGCCGACTTTGTCACCTGCCGCACTCCTTTGCGAGAGAAGCCGCCGTCCGAGTAAAGAGCTGCGAGCTTTTTCGGCGATATAGGATTTTTTTCTGGGATAAAAAGCTCATTAATTGCCGAAAATACTGTAGACTCTAAATTCAAGTCGTTTTAAAGATTTTTATGACATTTTATTGAACCATATATATATATATTTGGACGTAAACGGGATTGACCTATGTAAATTACGCAATTTAAGATTTGAGAGTAAAGAATACTGAAATTTAGCAATAATGAATTCGGGAGCATTAAAGAGAATTTTAAGAGGATATGAATTCTCCTCACCTGCTTCCGAAGGGAAAATAACAGTTCCCTAATCAGCCGAGGCGGCAGCCTCTAAAAAGGCCGACAGCATACAAGCTCGGCGCGCATAATCATTCGGGAGCCACTTGTTCTCCGTCGCGGCGTCGCGCGGAGATCGTCATTCTAGAAAGCCGGCGGGAAAGAAAGTATTACGGTCCCGCGTGCAGCGCTCTCGAACTTTGAAGAATTCCCGGCCGCGGGCAATTAAAGTCCGAATGCTTAAATAGAAAATGATTTATTTTTATTGCGAGAGTCCCTCTCTCGTCCCGCGGCTGAGATATTTCTATCTGGCCGGCTTGAGACGCTTGCCGTAAATCACGAGGCTCCTTATCAGCGAGCGGAGGTGCCGAGCATTAGCCACCGTACGCAGCACTCGAGAAATCGAGAAATAACTTACGGGGCGAACAGGTTTCCACGGATTGTTTATTTCTTTGTCAATGCGCGGCGCGCGAGGCCGACTCGACGACGACGCGCTGAAAAATTAGTCAATTTCAACCTGGCCCAGATCCCGTCGCCGCTCACATTTTACCTTCATTTGAATAATTGAATCGAGTGTCAACAGTCGATATTCCTACGGAGGAAGACCTATGCGTGCGTTGACTTGCTCTCTCGGCTGCATTTGCATTTTAATGCCGCGGCGGATTTTTAAATCGAAAAAAAGTATCCCGCTTTATAAGTGAGACTTTTACTTTAATTGAATGTTATTTAAAATAATTTTATTGCCCTTTTATTTATATTAGTCGTTAATAACGGCATTTTATGCAATGAAGGCTCATTTTATATTTTAATAAATAAAGAGCTGCGAGCCGAGGCTTATTTATAGATGCTAATATTGAATTTTTTTTGTTTATTCATCATTTGCACATTAATATTTATCGCCTTTATCATTGTGGAGGATTAACAATTTCGAACCAGCAACTTGTTAAAGGATGCTTCTTTGATTTAAGAAAGCAATTTCAAAGTTTGTTCGCGCGCCAGGCTTGCGAAAGTAATCAAAATCGAACGTTTCCGTCCACATTATTTAAAAGGCAGCTGCTCTCTGAATAAATCGCGGAGCTTCGACTAGCTGATTACTCGAATTTTCCCCAGAAAACTCGACGCGAACGGGACGTCCGTGAAGCAAGATGCAATGCGAACGAATCGAAATGTGGGTTGAAGGACACAAAGGCAGAAAGATGGAAAAGGGCTGCAAAAGGGCATAAAAGGAGAGAGGGCCCGAGAGCCGCGGAGTATGAGAAAGAAGAAAGAATGTAATCTGCGCCACGGTCAACCGTATCACGCAGCGGTAGCAGAGCGGAGGCTCCTCTTAGTCTACAATCTGTCTTACATATTCATTATAGCCTGCGGGGCGAACGGGTATTATCTTAGATGGCTGCTCCGGAGCAGCGTATAGCTTGTAATTTTCAGTGGTCCCCACATTCGATCGTTCTCCCTTTCTCCCCCTCTCCCTCTCTCACTCTCTTGCGTGTGCCCCCGTCTCCTCTCCCGCGGCCTGCACTTGCTCTTTCTTATATCTTTGTCTTTCTTCGCCTCTCTCTCTCCCTTTTCTTCTCTGCTGCTGCTGCTGCTGCTGCTCTCGCGAGATTACCTTTCCTCTCCTGCAGCGAGTGATTTCGGAAGCTCCTCGCCTTCTTTTTAGCCTTCATTATGTAGATAAAATCGTTGCTTCGAAACATTGTTACTGCTAACGATATTTCATTTGAATGCTCGTAAACTTTAAGTGGCCGCTCTCAAATAAAAGCACAAATAAATATCGTAATTTACAAGTTAGCCTAACGTGCTTTAAAGCGTATACTTTGTAGTAAATTTTCATTAACTCCGACGGTCAGCCGGGCTAAGGTATTCACAGACAATTGGACAAAATTTATGCTCGGACTTAGAGCTCCTCTCCCATATTTTATTAATATGAACTTTAACTCTCCCGCGAATTAGATAATTGCTTCTGGAGTCGCCGAGTACATTTGCGTAAAAAGTATCAATAAGAAATTAACATTTATTCCCGTAACAATCAATCTCGCTATTATCTTAAAATTACTCCACCCGACAAATCATCATCCCTCCATCTTCAATTTCAAGTCCGAAACAATCAATTCCCATCAAGCTCGCGACGATAAACAAATTTATTAACCTCCATCTCGGTAGCCGCCAACGAAGCAAAAAAAAAAGAACTCGTGCTCGTTTGCCGGTCGAGTACGCGCGGCACCTTGGCGAAGAAGCTCTCGCTTCTCGGCAGAAAAATCTCTCGGATCGTCATAAAAATAAAAGAGGCCTTTTTCGCCGGCGAGTCCCAATCGCGATGACCGCAGATAGCATCTCCCGCTCCTCCGTCTTCCTCCTGCCCTCCTCTGCCGGTCGTCCCCAGGAAATCGTTTGACGATCCGGGAATGCTCGGCACGCGCGGCGGCGCCTTCTCCGGCGAACAATCGAGTCTCGCGCCATTGGAAACTCGCTCCATCTGCCCTAACGACGGATAAGATCGAAGAAGCGGCGAAGATACGCGCGCGCGCGCGCAAATCGCCGCCGAGTTGGGAAAGAAGCGGACAGAGCGCATTTGCATATACCGGCTTTTCCGAGCGCGCGGAAAATTAATTAAAGTGTCCAGGTGCGTGCGCGTGTGCGCGGAACGTCGCTTTTTTCGACAATTACGCTGTACCGCTGATTATAATTCGAGCGTAATTAATTGGAGTTTGGCTGCTGCTCGCCTTTTTTTGCGCACTTACCTTTATACGGACCGGGTTGAAAAATGAATTGCCAAGCTCGGCATTAATTTATGCGACTTCTTGTGCCGGCGAACGTATTTGGAAAAAAAGTCGCTCCGTTAAGGTGCTTTTCCATCTCGCTCCGGACCGAAATCCGATTTTTTTCTCTCAATTTAATTATCGACTAATTATTTATTTCTTTATTACGTAAGGACGAATACGATTCAGTTAGAAATATTTCGTATTTACATTTTGAAATAATAAAACATTTGTCGGTGCGTCAAAGTATCGTTACGCTGTTATGAAAGAAAAGTTTTGTAGAGAATGCTGACAAAATTGTGTAGCACGTCCATTATTTTATGCAAATATAACTGGATTTGCGAAAAACAATTGGTCACAATAGAACTTAAAAAATTTAAAAATAAGTCTTTATTCCTTGATTTAATGATACATCAATATTTTATTTGAAATAGTAGCAGATAAGAATAGGTGGAATTAGAACACGAATTCGTAATTGGATTTCAGGAGGTTCGACGTCCCTTGTCCGTATATACGAAGGCGTCAAGTGCAGCATCAAAAGAGCCGAGCTGCCAGACAGAAGCGGCACGTTCTACGAAACGTGACGCATGTTAACATCGGCTTCATGTATATTTAGGGGTCTAGTTTACTCACTTGCTTAAATTTTGAATAGTGTTTGTACTTCATACGAATTTCGAGGATGAGAAATTCAAATGACCCGCTCACGCAGCCCTCATAAAAAGACATTGTCAGACGCCCAATTAACATTTATGAAAGTTTTCGGAAAACTGTATACATTTCAGGAAAAATCCTTTGAATGAATACTTTATGCGTCTGCTTTTTATTCAGCGCGATAAATTCTAGACCTTTGAGCGAATAATCTATGCTTACGCAGTGCAATTTCTTGTGCATAAATCGTCCTAAAAAAACTATTATTTTCCATCTCGGAAAATGTTAATGCATCATATAGTTTATGAATTCGACTATTGAAATAAGATTAGAACTTCTCGCCGCAGATATGCAGTTATGTATAGCTCAGTATTATCATTATGAAACGAAATGTGTAATCAACTGCTTCGAAAATTATACGGAGCACAAAATTCGTATGGAAATTGCAAAAGATTGTGCGAGAGGAGAAACTAGTTCATAACAGGTACAATGTAGCTTGTCAAGTACACTGGACATATGTTGTTTATATTATAACTACCTCGCCAAGTATTTTCTTTTAAAGCTATCAAGAATCGTTAACAATAATCACTTTATTATTAAAAACTGATTATATTATCTATATAACCATGTACAAAGAGTAATCGTAAAATGAAAGAGTCTTTTTAACAACGTAATATATTGTACTAATTAAAATGAATAACGTTTTTGAAAAGTGTAACAATAAGTACTAAAACTATCGCTCTAGATTAACTTGTTTGCAGCTTATTGTTCCAGTTAATAAACTAAGCAGATAACTTATTTCCCAGCAATGTCATTTACACGACACAATCCACGCGCGTTAAGATTTGAAGTCCTAGAGTAAAAATGCGAAACGCTTACACCTACAGCTCGATAAAAATGTCTCGTAATGCGCATTAAAATTCGCAAAAAAAGGCCGGCAGCGCGCGAGCCTCGAGCGAAAAGGCGCTCTGGGGAGGGGAAAAAAAGCACCGGCGGACAAGCTCCGGGCCCGCGATTTGCGCCAGCAAAGCGAGCGATCAAGTGGATAATGCTCGCACTCGGCATGAATGAGGCGACTCTCGGCCGAGAGTGAAACGCGCCGTGCGCGCCAAGTGTCGGGGTGATACGCTTTCTAATTACCGGACTCGGGAGCTTGACAGGAGAGCAGCGCGGCGCGCGACACGGAATCGCGAATTTCCCTCGGCTACTGTGACGCCGACCGGTTTAACAAACGTTGCGCGCGCGCAGCAAAAATGCAAATACACGAAATCGGCCGCGCGGCTGGAAATTGCCACCTGGCCGAGTGAAAATTCCGATTAATGCATTTTTCTCTATGCTAATGCTCGTACTTATTTATTTATAGCTTTTTTCCAGCTCGTTTTGTAATATACGGAAGAATTAATAGTCGAGAGCGCGGTGTTTGGCTGAAAAATAGTTATTGCGAAAAAACACGCCGCTTTAATTAGCGGACTGTAAATTCAGCGCGGTAACGATACGAGCGGGCTTTTTTTCTGCAAATCTATTATATGGATTTCGCAAGCTAATTTATGAGAATTCTTTGTTAACTTAAATGGCGCGTAAATACATAAGGCTCCTATTAGCGATGATAGGTAAATTCTTGCACTTGAAGAGCGCGAGCAGTCTTGAAATCGCAGTTTTAGATTGCGTTATCGTTATAAATATTTTTGAGTCGGGCCTCTAATTAGTTCGTTTAGCAAATGTATTTTGTCGGAAATGGAGATTGCGCTCTGTGCTCGAGTGAATGAGTAAGTGATTATTTTTCGAGGGGCAATGGAAGGAGGCTCTTAGCAGAGGCTGTTAACTTGAGTGGATTTTCCGTAAACGACGTGTCTCGGTATCTTAATTGATTTTCTTTAATCTAGTACTCGGATAACGAAATTTTCTGCTCGTTTAATGCCGAATGTGCATTGTAGGGACAGATAAAAAGGGCTTTTTGTATTTTTTGATCTTGTTAGATAATAGCTCTATTAGTTTTATCGGGCTGAAAAATGCTTTAAGCCAGTTTCCCATGCAAATGAGGGCTTTGCTTAAATGCAGTCATTATTAAGTACGAAGAAATAAGTTATGTTTAACTGGGTGCTTTTAATGGACTACAATCTTCATAAAATATTTTACACCAATAAATATTGTACTTCTAAAGTAAGAAAATTCATAAATTCTAAATGCAATAAAATCATAATACTCGATATGCAAATGTATTATTAGCAACGCATTTTTCATTTTTCTTCTAGCTAAATTTCACATACATTTTTTCCAACTGTTGCAAGATTTTCTGATCTATTATAAAAAAATCCCGATTTTATTTATACTCGCTGTCTGTAAAAGTAAACATGGAAATCTGCGAGGAGGAATTTATTTTATTAGCCTACGCTGATTTTAAAATTTAAGCATTAAACTTGTACGCTTGCAAAAAATTATTAACTAACATGCAGCTTTTTTCTTCATCTACTTGCAGTTATAAAAGTGCAATTTTCTAAGTTTTATTTCATCTAGTTTGTTTTCAAATTCGTACAGAGCATTGTATTTTAACGATTTTCTTGAATTTTCAAATTGATTCATTAAAAATTGCTTCTGCAATTGTGCAGTGCCTAATTACTTTTGTCTAAATTATTGCTTATGGTTTTCCATTGATTTACAAGCTTTCAAATAAACTAATTTAATTGAATAAGATTAGATAATGTCTAACAGTCTTAATTAAACTGTGCGATAATAAATAGCTAACTGAAGAAAGGCTTTAGCCACTGATTGAAAAGAATAATTTTAATAGCTGAATCGTCCTTCTTAACATTCTCAGCACCTCTGGATGTCCTAAAGTTTACGATAGGAAAAATAAATATCACTTCAGTAGCTCGCAGCCCAGAAATAATTAGTTTCAGTCTACCTCGTCGATAAGCACGAAGCGTAGCCAGTAGCAGTAATATCTGGGCATAGATTGGCGAGCGAGCACTTGTCTACTACTGTTTCTTCCCCGAGGGAAACGGAAGCACACACCTGTCAGACGTCGGGAGATAGAGGCAAAGCAGCGGCGGCGGCGGCGGAGAAAGCGGAGGCGGTGGTGGGTGGAAAGTGCAGCGCCGGCAACAATAATCAATGGAGTTGCTGCATTTGGGTGTGGCGCGCAGCCTCCTTGCTGTCCGCGACGTGTACGCGGTGCTTCGATCGAATGTCCTTACAGCCGCCCCTTCTTCCGCTCCGCGCGCTCCATAGGCGTCTCCGTCTGTCTCTCCCTCCCGCCTACCCCCACCGCCCCCCGCGAGCGCTTTCCCGGCCTTTTCCAGCCTCCTCCTCCTCCTCCTCTTCCTCCTCCTCCTCCACCTCCCGGGTGCAACGTCGTAGATATCGACAAGTGGCGGCGGCAACGTCTTCTGTCGCTCCCCGACTGGAGAGCCTCCTATACGCCTCCTGGCGTCATTCAATATGCAGCGCTGCAGGCGGCAAATATTGTGCTTTTAGCTTATTCTTTTATAGGGTATACTGCTCTTAGCTCCGTTAGTCTCCTTCGAGATAAGCTGCTTTCTTTTTTCGGAGGAAACTCATCTCTTATGGAGCAAAATGAGGTAACTTATATACGATTTGTCTCTTTTTGGTAGCACAAAATATTTTCGTATAATTACGTATTGCGAAGTTTCTTCAACAAACCGATATTTAGCGTATGCACAATGAAGCGACCTCGAGTAAGTAATTGCGCCAAGAGAAAATGACCTAAAATCGGACATCTTCCTGAAGTAATGTTGGTATTCATTAGGCAAACAAAGAATCACAGACTTATTTACAATTCAGCCAATATCGATCTCCGTCGAATTAATATAGCGGTACACCCAGGCGCAAAAGAACCAACAAATATCGGCGATCGACATCAAATAAGCAGCAGCAGCAACAGCGCCAAATAAACTATTGGCCCGAGTGCTCGACGATTAAGACGTTAATAAACCTATCCCGCTTGGAGCGCAATAAATCTTCCCTAACGCCGCAAAACCCAGGCCGCGGACAAAGCAGAAGCAGCCGGAAAATCTTATCGGCTCGGGGAAGAGGCCTCCGAAAAAAGGCGGTCTTTCGCCGATGACGCGCCGCCATAACTCACTCGGCCGGGCTCGTAAATCATCGGCCGGCACATAGGCTACCATGCGCGGTTTGCTTTACATCCGAGCTGCCCTCCGAGCTCTCGCGAATATCGATGCAGATAGCACCAACAAATTGATAATAACGCTGCGAGGCAGATACACCAAAGGCCTATCCCTCCGCCGTGTGTACACAAAGCGCGATTACACTTTCATATACACAGCGCTCTCTACTGCGCGCGAGTGGCGCGGGAGAGTTGTATAAGGCTTTGCATACTGTTATGCGTCCTTGTAAACGTCTAATTTCGCGATGCTTACAAGCTCCAGTTTTTCGATAAATTTTCTAATTATCGCGCCCGAGCGCAACGAATTAATCAGCCGCGCCGGCGAGAGGTGAGAGAGATTTATGTACCGTGGAGCGAAGGAGTGCGCAGGAAAAATTCAGTAACTGACGGCTGCGACAACCTTGATTGCGGGATACTTATGGCTTTTAGTTGTTGGACACTCGGGTTTGTTGTGCTTGCCTAATGTGCATTTTTTAGCGAGCACCTTGCTCGAACGAATACGTCGCATTTGCATTTTAATGTTTTAATGAGCTTTCGTTTCAATCCTCGCAGATACTTAAATTAATAGTTCAGTCCTATAATAAAAAAAAATCTAATTTTTAATGGAACACGTAAAGCGTAGTTGCACTAGTATTTATTCAATTTTTTTTTCATATAAATTATTACAATGGTGAATGGAACTCACTACAACGTTCGTCAAAAAAAATATATAAATTCATAAAATGATTTTTAGATATTATCAAAGCATACGAGATAAAATATCATATCATTCAAAAACATTATTTTGTCATAAGCATATGTAAGTTATGCAGTTAATACTGTAATAAAAAATCAAGTAGCTTTATCTCGGTCTTTAAGCCGTTATGCTAAATCTTTTTTATGAATGCATTTTCTTAGATTACTCAAAGTCACTTATGCATTTTTGAAAAATCAGCAACGGGCTAAACGTTTGATTGACTATTGAAACGATAAAATCATAAATTCCCAAATACCATCGCAATAAAAATGTTTAAATAATTGCGCAGAGCTAACCGCCTTTTAATCGCAACAAATAACGCTCCCAGCCTGCAACCCCATAAAAAATCAGGAAACAATAAAGACAGATTGTACAAGTGCCGCTGTCGGGAAGGTAAAGTGCGCAGGTGGTGCCGCCCGCAGCATCGGCGGTAGCCGCAGCTCTTATAGTAACCAGTCCGACAGCAGAGCGGCCAGGGCAAAAGAAGTAGCTTGCGCTGGTCAGGCGCTGACACGCCCGGTTGCTCTCTCTCTCTCTCTCTCTTGCTTCCGGCGGCGCGCAAAGAGGCTGACCCCTCTTAAAGACCGCAGCTTTTTCTCGGTGCTCGTCCTTGTTTTTTTTTCTTTTTTTTTCGCCCCGCGCGTATACATTTTCTTCTCCTTTTTTTCGCCATCACGTGTGGTGTTTTCGCGCTGATTAAAGCTACACTCCTGCCGGGGCTGCGGCTTTCTTTGAGACCCTCGCGAAATTATCATATGAATGACGTGTTAAAGAGTTTTCTTACGAGCTGCGCGCAAGCTCCTCGTCTCCGTGCACGGGCGGAGGATAATTTTGCGGCGCGCCTTTTTCATTTTACTTATTATTCGTAATTGCGAGTACGCGACCGCCGAGGATATATATTGGTCGATTCCCAGATGAAGGACATTTCGGATTAAAGCGTATATTTAGAGCGCACTTGACGACGTTTTAGTTAAATTGAAGTTTCTTTACGGCGCTCTAAGTCGCATGTCGAAATGTAAATGGATTAAGAAAAATGTTACATTCCGGAGAATTTTAAATAGGGATTTTATGTTATATCGGTCGGTTGAATTCATTAATTTTACTTATCTTTCATTGAATTTTAAACTTTTGCAAGCGTTGTACATAAAAATGTTGCTGCAAATATAAGAATTTATTGTGTAAATTTCTGTGAAATAAAAATAATAATTACCCTTTCGAAAGCTAGACTTTTGACTAATTCCCTTGAAAAAACAGCTCGCTATTATAAAGCAGAATCGCTGTGTACGCGCACAGGGCGGAATAGTGCAGGGACGAGACAGCTAATGTGTGTTTTATTCAAGAGTGCATCGAGTGGCTTGTTTTTCGGCTTGTTTAAAAAGAGTGTTTGCAGGGTTTTACAGTAAACAGACGAGGCGGTCGGAAGCGGGCCGCGGGCGCGCTGCTGTTTTTAGCCGAGTCACTGTTGTCATTCCTGCCTCGCAGAGATTGCTCCTGGCACGCGTCGATATTTAAAGCAGCACTGTCATCCCTCGACGCTCGCTTTCTCATAGTTCATTCATAAGAGAATCCCATCAAATTCGTATAACCAGCGAGCTACCGGTGTATATACTGCTTCAGTTACGTAGGCCTGTAGCGAATAAAGTTTCCGACGAGATAATGGTAATTGCGTTATTCCGCGTCATATTAGCCGGTTCGAAAATTATTTGCGAACTTTGTTTAGCGCCAAAAGCTTATACTATTCTTTAAATCAAATAATTAAATAAAATAATTTACTTAATTGATTAGTTGGCTTGATTGAACAATTCAAGTAAATATATAGTTTTGTAAAGACTTCTGCTTCAACCACGTAGGTTTCTAATGTAAAAATCCGGATCGTACTATTTACTTTACTTTATTTCTCGTTAAAGTAGCTCTACACTGTTAAAAAAAACTTCAAAAACTATTATTAAATTTAATTTAATTTGTACTTTTTAATTTCAGTTTAATGTAAGTGTATATTAAATTTAATGAAAATTTTGAAATTTAATAACAAATTCGTAAATTTAATAGACGGTTTTGTAAGAAAACTTCATAACATTCTCAAATTATTCTTAAAATTAATGACATAACATTCTTAAATTATTCTTAAAATTAATGACATAAAATTCTTAAAATTCTAACAGTGTATAGGTACTCTCTAGTCAGTTGAGATATTAAAAAAATTTCTTTTCAACCCTTTATTGTAGCATGAAAAGTATTTAAAAAATATTTTCTAAATTTTTAGTATCTTTTGATGTATTATTTTGTTGAATTTTGTTCAAATAAAGCATTATTAACAATAAATTTCGATAGTAGATTTGACTTCGATTATTAGGTTAACAATTATGACGTATTTTGCGATATTGTCAAACTGTATGACGTACCTTGCGATGTTCTATTGTTTCCGCAACTATAACCTTAAAAGCAAGATTTTGCTTTTTTTATTAATTAATATTTTTTTATTTTACACGGTAAGGTATAATAAATTTTATATTTTTGGAAAGCTGAAAGATTAATCTAGTAAATACTTGTTTTTCAATGTCGTCGTGAATCGCTATCTATAAAAAAATCTTGTATTTCCTGTCTCTCGGAGGACCGTTCACATAAGAGAACGTGTTAAGTATCTCAACTTTAAATGTTAGTATTTTTAATTTTTACACTAACTTACCACAAATTTTATTCAGTATATTTTGTAAGTTCTAATGAGTATTTCTAACTAGTTTTTAACACGGTCTTGGATAAATCAAAAAACTATAGAGCCACCTTAAATTACCTGTTTTTAAAAATATCGTCGCTATTGAAAAGATCTTATAAAGTCTGATAAAAATCCATTGGTTTGGGTGCAAATACACATATTAAATCTTATAAATTCAAACGCAAACAAACTTTTATAAGGATTTCTTGAGTACACAAAAGAAAATCTTATAAAGACTGATAGAATCTTAATATTAATTTGGGTGCAAATACACATATTAAACCCTATAAAATTATTCTATAAGAATTTTTCAATAGGGATCTGTTTTAAATTCCTACAGTTTCTTATCCTTTCAGTTTACTTTAAAATTTTTCACGGAAATCAATCAAACTCATAAATGTATGTTTCAGAAAAAGAAAGCATGAGTTATTTTGTTTCCACAATTCAAAGGCTCTCCGCGATAAATTCCCTTCGACGAACCGTATATATATAAAACGAACGCCGCTTTCCAGCACTCTATGATATATATACCTTCCCGCACCGAAATCGAGAAAAGGCATTACATCAGACGAGACACTAAAAAAGCAGAGTAAACCCGGGGGATAAAAGAAAGCTAACACGGAGGCGATAACGGCAGCTTCCTCTACAAGATTCGGCACGCGACCTGTTTTCCCCGATTCACGGTGAGTCGGACAAACGCGGCGGCCCGATTGTGCCCTCGGCGGCATTGTGTCGCGGGCGGGAGCGGAATATAAAAGCCGGCCGCTCTTAGCCGGGCACTTGGGTTTCATTATTTTTCGCGAGACACTTTTTCCCGCGCGAACAATGCCCCGGCTGCTTTTAGTCGAGCGGGACCAGAGCCGAATCTCAAGTAAGGAACGAGCGAGCGGGGAGGGTGAGCGGCGGGGGAAATTAATCGCTCTCGTGTAGTATTTTATGAGGAAATTTATCGGCTTGTGTTCGAGGGTTCAATTTGGGTTTTACGCGTTGTAGGTTTTGAGCAGTCGAGTACGCGGAACTCGATTGTTCTCTGATGAAGGGACGAAAAAATCAGTGTAGTATTTTTTAACGCGACGACTGTATAGAATTCGTAAATTCAACTTTATACATAAGCCCAAACATTGAGATTAAAAAAATTAATGTTGCACGTCGAAATTTATTATGTTAAAAGTTTTGTTAGTTTTTGTGCAATTGTTACGCTCATACTTTACATGTATCAAAATCTCATTGGTATTCATATACATACTTTTTTATAAACATTCTTGTTTTGCTCGAAACACGTTTTCCAATATAGGAAATGCATCGAGAATCATTTATATTCCTGGTTCGGTTGTCGTTTACAAGCATTGCTTTGCGCGAAGCTTGAAATTCATTGACTTGCAGAGTTGAACGCAGCTTGTTACACAAATGTCGCACGGGCTTTATCTAAGTGCATTATTATGAATTATTTAATGACGGTTGCGCAAGCGAGTATTCGAGTAAGATAAGTCCCATTTCTCTTTGACTGGATCTTAAAATGCAAAGTTTTTATTAATTAATCAGAATGAAATCATAATTTTTGCTAATGGAATATTTTTCTATAAAAATTTCTTTAGAATCTTTATAAAATGCTCAAGACGTTTCTTTTTTACTGGCTGCACTTACGGGACCGAAGCTTTTTTATGGCTGTTTTATTTATAGTCGATTAAATGTAAATGAGATAGTCATAACATCAGATTGTGGAGAGCATTAAACAAACGTACACGTTCTTTCATGTTCGCTCGAAAGCTCATTTCATCATAAAATAAGAAAATTGAAATCTAAAAATGTGCTTTATTACCTTTGTATGGCACAGAAGGAATTATTTTATAAAATTAAAAAGCACAAATAGCCACTAATATATGCTTAATTGAAAGATTACCCAAACCGAATTAAATGCTGTTTTTAAAAGCTCTTAAGAACTCATCGGCGCAGTCGATAATCCGTTTGAAAATAAAAAGGCCGCATAAACAGGAGGCACAACGGCAACGTGTTGCGTCACAAAATACCCATAGGGGTGTCGGCTCGCAGGGCGCAGCTCTAAAAAAAATGCCGGGCGATCAAGCGCCACTCTCGTTTCCCTCCACCTCCGATAATCACTTTCAATATCGAGGGCGGCCGCCACGAGTCCCATGAATAATTCACGAGCCGGCGAGGTTATGCTTCAATTAGCGAATCGAAAGAACGAAGCCGGTCTCGGCCCTCATTCTCATGCCAATGCAGAGCCGAGAGAGCCGGAACAATACACCCCCAATTAGCCGACATTCCGCGCGCAACCCCCGGTGACCCAGAATCTCAATAAAACAGCCCAGAGGCGCGCATACCTGCCCGCGGCACACCGTAAATCAGCGCCGGTGGGCCCGCATGCCCCGCGGGCCCCATTGTGCCCGCGACTCCCTCGGCTTCTAACGGAGAGCCCGAAAAATGTACGAGGATCGTGGAAATTTATTTATCGCCGGGCCCCGCCGCCGCGGCCTCGATGTAGATACGCGAGAGCTCGGGATAAAATTGAAATATGACGTAAGGCCCCATTGCGATAGCGCGCCCGAGGAATTCGTGTTTCATTCTCCGGCGCGCTCTCGCACTTCCGGTGCAATGAATCTGCGCGGCGTCGAAACACGTGTTTTACCTTCTTTTATCGGAGACCTCTTTATATCGGGGCCCCGTTTTTCCTCAACCTCGCTTGATTTATAAGCCTCTCGCCGCTTTTTCGCCTTTATCTTTTACGCATGAAAATGGAATCTTATTGCTTTATTATGTGCCCGTGATTTAGTGGCTTATTTTCATTCGATGTACGTAAATTTCATGTAAAGTGCTTGTACGGAGCATGGCGGATATTTGATTGGCCGGCTATTAACGGATCGGGTCATTGAATCTAATCTTAATTAATCTTTCTCCTAAAAAGAGGTTTAGGTTTCAGCATGTTTTGATTAATCCGTCGATACCTTGCTAATTATTAAAATATGATGCAAATGGCGTTCAAGACAGTACTCGGTAGTGTAGCATATTTCACTATCGGACATGTTAATAAGAACTAAAACTACAAAAATTCAAAAATTCTAAAAGTATACGTGTCTGAAAAGTTAATAATAACTCTAGCTCATTTTATCAATGTTATTAATTAATTAAATTATTAATTGATATACGTACGAGAGCGTTTTAATATCTGTTTTTAATTTAATCTGTTCAGATGTTTTAAGTTTTTCAAAGTAGTCGCGAGTAATTTTTTTATCGGGTGAGAAAATATCATTTCTTCTAATTTAAATATCGTAACTAATCGATATAACTAGCTCTTTTTCTCGATTGATTCAAAATGATTATCCAAAAAGCGAGCTTTTCTTTTCCAAGCTCATTAAACTGTTCTCCAAACTGAAAGCAGTGCTTCTCGTCAATCCCCTGAGCCTTCCCCGGAGCTGCATCGAGAAACGATAGCCGAAGCAAAGACAAAGGTCAATCAAGCGTCTAAGGTTGAAACGGTTCGCATTCCAGAACTCTACGGTTTCAAAGGAGCGTTCTCGGCAAGGAACAGCGCGAGCTTTCCTGCTCCGGCTCCGTAATCCGAGAGCCGACGCGTCCGGGCTAATGCTGACGGGGCATAACTCAGTTAACTCGACAGGCCAGCTTGCAGCGCTTTCCTCCTCTCGCGCGCGCTCTTTTATCCGGGCGCATCGCCGAGGCCTGACAGCGCCTCCTAGATCCGCCGGTGTCGGCGAGCTGCTGCTGCTGCCGCTGCCGCTGCCTCGGGGTCGGGGTGCTGCGGGGGGATTTATCGCAGGCTACATCTCGGATTTTCGGTGAAGCAAGTGCAGCTTTATTCAGTTAGTAAATCATGTGCACTTTATATAGTTAATAAGTAGAAAAAAATTCCGGCATTATAATTCGGTGATAGCGGAACATTTTTTCAATCGACTTTGGCGAACGAAAGAATCTAGATAAGGAGAAAAGGGAAATGCCAGAAAGTGTCGAGCAATATTCCGTCTACCCTAATCTCGCCTAATTCCCGAGCGGAGCCGAAGCCTCGAGTTAAAAGTGCGTTTAGCATCTCGGGGTGAAAGAAACCGGTCGCGTACGTGTTCTCTGCATACAAGAAAGAAAGAAAGCAGGCAAGCAAGCAAGCAAGAAAAGAGAAGCAGGAGAATGAGAGAAGATCGCGAAAGCGTGGTCCAGAGTCTTCTTGGCCGAGGGTCAATCTCCTCTCGATCCCCCCTCTCCACTTACCCTTTCTCCATCAGCGAGGCAACCCTCTTCTTCTTTGGCTGGCCTCCGCTCTGTCCTCTCGCTCTTATTTTTCTGATGCATTCTCCTCCTGCCTCTTTCGCCTTTCTTCTCATTCTCGATTCTGCCCCGAGGTCAGGCACCGTTGTTTTCACTCAAAAATATCATTGAGAATGCATCGACGTGCCCCGCTACTGCAGAAGCCGATTATGCTCGCGGACTTAAAACTTGAGTGCCGGCTCGATTCCTTTCCGAGATAAAGCACTCATTAAAGGCGCCTTTTTTTGCCTTTTTCATTCGGCGGGGACGCCTTAAATAAATTTTAACCGACTGATGTCACGTTTGCGAGAATCACAATTTATTTATTATTCGATTAAAGCTGCTTCTGCATTCGTTAATAGACTCCAAATAGATCTGTCATTCTCAATTTTTGGACAATCCATTATCCATTATTTAATATTGCTAATGACTTTGAATTTTGCAAAAGTCAGATTTATTTCGCACTATTCACGAAGGAGATGCATGAATAGCAGACGTACCTCTATTCATGCCTGCACTCGGAAACATTGTTTACGTATGCATAAAATTGTAGGTAACGTTATATCGACAGGTAAAAACTTTTTCGGGATGAGATTTTTGTGCAAGACGCGACAAAGGCCGCTTTTAAAAAGTGAAACCACGTATACATTATAGTTTATTTCACTGCGGATTCTGCATCCCATTAGGCTTTTGTTAGGCACAATAGATCGTACTTTGCACATCTTCTCTCGCGTGTTTGCCGCTCTCTCTCTCTCTCTCTCTCTCTCCCTCCCCAGGAAGTTTTCCAAATTGCGCCGAATGGAGAGAGGCGCTGAATACATTATCATGAATTTGCATATCCGTATGGTCAAATTGACTTATGACTGCGGCTAAAAACACTCACCGCGGGACTGTTATGAAATCCTTTTTTCTTTTATGTTTTGAAATCCTTTTTTTCTTTTATCTCGGCGTTTTTTCTTCGCGTTTGTTCCCGCTCTCGCATGCCAGCATGAGGCATCAAGCAAAAATGCGAAATGAGGGACCTTAGGCTGCTGATGTACCAAATAAGAAAGCGGCCGAAATTTTCGGGTGAATAAAAAATCTAACATCTTTCTCAGCTCGGAATTCTAGTTCAAAATTTCATGCCGAAATGCAGCCCTTACGATTTGCGGATTAACTAGCAATTTAGTCTTCCAAACGTGTTATTCAAAGCAATATACTACCTAATTTGAAGACTTCATTATTACCTATACATATAAGTTGGTTAATTATTTTATGGAAAGGTGGTGTCATCATCTGATAAAACGTATTTACACCTGTCTCATAGTCCTGTACTAAATCATGTGAATTTCGAACATTCAAGATGTAATCCGCCTTTTAAAAAAGACACATTCATTATCGAAACAGTCAGCGAACGGCAACAGAAGAAGATGTTAATCAAATGCAAAAAGAATTTAATTAAAATTGGGAAAAAATGCACGTCCGTCGAAAAATTGGCGACAAAGCCGTACGCGACAAGTGTTAGAAAGGACAACATGTACAAATACGCAAGTCTCACAAGGGAAGGTCCCCAGGTGATAAGCGGAAGATTTGCCTATCCTAACCCCTACGTTTTCGTTATTTTTTAGTGCTGATTGTTGAAAGTTTCCAATTTTAGCGATTTTTACTATATTTTTCACACGTAAATCAAGCAAATTTTTTTATTTAATTTCTCGTTTATCTTTGTTACAAAATCTTACATAGTTCTCTATTAAATAGTCATTTTATGTTTTTTGGAGTCATCTGGACGACTTTAATTTTCTTCATTATATCATCATTATACATTTCAGAATTTGAGTTAATCATACTATAAATTTCGTGACTATCATTTTATTAGTGGACTAATTCAATATATCAGTGAGGTTTTAGGTATTTGATTTATTATTACGTATAAAAATAAATCCAATACCTAAAACAAGGTAGTTATTGTATTAAAAACACAATCAAAACTACAATATTATTTTTAAAAAATTGTTTTCAATTTTTTATAAATGTCACGCATTTTTCATTTACATTCTGCACAAACTTTTTATTTGTTAATTCAACAATTTTTTTTTAGAAAATGCTATTACTAAAATTATTCAAATAATATATTTAATAAGATACATATACGTGAACTTTAAGCACTACAGTTTTGACAAATAGTTAAAAAAATAATATGAAAATAAAAAATATAAAAAATTTTAAAAAAATTTTAAAAATTAAAAAAAAAGATGGAGCCACTCTATTTCTCTACGTTCCCGTCGTTGGCACTGAGTAATGCTAAAGGAGAAATATACATACAATTTTAGGTTTTACACATCTCAATACGTCAATGTCAGAATGTTATCTATTTAAACATTAATTGTATTCCAATCGTTTATGAAACTAAGTTAGGTGACCCTTAATTAATTGACTTGCCATTACATCTAATAATTAAAAAAAAAGTCTCGCTAATATTATATTAAATAACTTCACAAGCTCAATTTAAAAATTTGCTTGAACCAATATTTTTTATACGTTAAAACGCGATTTAACGATAATTACAAAATTTATAGGATGATTAATTCAAGCTCTAAAATAATTATAATGATGATTCGAAGAAGAAAATTAAGATCAGAATCGTGTAGAGTGACTTTAAAAACATATAAAATAGCCATTTAAGCCACAACTATGTCAGGTATTGTGACGAAGATATAAAAGAAATGAAACAAAAACTTGCCCGATTTACGTGGGAAAAATCACGTAAAAAACGGCGAAAATTCATAACTTTGAAGAGTCAGCGCTAAAAAATATCGAAAAGGTATTAGGGGTTAGAATAGGCAAATCTTCAATGTGGATACCACATAGAACACTTTCCGTCTAATAAGACCTCTCCGGGCGCTTATCACCTGGGGACCTTCCCTTGTCAGTGTAAATACCCGTTCCTAGAAAGGCGAATGCGATACGTAATCCTATGTATCCTTCCTCCTTTTTTTCCCCGGAGGACACTGTTCCCCTTCTTCCCGTTGCCTCTTTATCTACCTCCGTCTTCTTTCTGTCTCCGTGTTTTTTTCTCGCTTTTTAATCTTCGCGCACATCGCGAGAGAGAATTTATTATCGTAAGCTGGAATTTCGAGAATAAAGCAGCGCGACTCTACATCATAGGGGACGAAAAAAAGACCGAGCCAGCCGCGCATAATGCCGCTGGTACCTTTATGCGCGTGCGCGCCAACAAAACGTTTAATCATTCGCGCGGTGACATAAGGCAAATGCATCTCCCCGTTGGCCTTTTAGCGTTTATATATTTAATCCAGGAACGAGTCTATCTCAAAATCTCTTTCTCGGGTGTCCCTGCGAAAGCAAATTTTACGCTGCTTTTGAATTATGAACATGAGTTTAGGCCATATTGATTGTATCTCAATCTTATTTACGCTACAGTGAAAAAAAAATTTCTTATTTACAAATAAATAATTTGTTTAAAATTCAATGACCAAACATTTGTTTAATTCAAAGCAACATTTTTTAATAACAAAAGTAATTTTTTAATAACAAAAAACGTTGTTTTCGATTAAACAAATATTTGGTCATTCAATTTTTAACAAATGTATTTATTTGTAAATAAGAAATTTTTTTTTCAGTGTCGAACTCCATTCTTTAGTAACAAACAGTGTAAATAATTGTATACAGTCATTTCAATTCATAATACCTCGATAGTTTTCCCATATTTTACTAAATAAATCTAGTTTTGCAATAATTTTCATATTAGTTCACTCACTTATTCTACTTAATTTTATAAATTGACTAAAAGTAGATTTACTTTTCAAAATAATTCATAATTGTATCACAGATTTGTATTTATAAAACTATTTTAATATTTATTACGATAAAGGAAGAAAATAAGAACACAAAAAGGTATTACACAGTTTTTATTGAAGGATAATTAAACTTTTTTAAAAGCATCTCCATCATATTTGTATATGAATATTTAATTATAAACGGCTTGTGCGAAAAACAAGCCTGCACTCGCATCTTTTTATTCCTCAAATTATACAATTTAGCATAATTCGTACTCTATCAACATTGCCTTATCTCCATGAAAAAAGAGCGCTCGTATAGCTCGCAAAAAAAGTACAAAGCGCTCCCCGAATAAATAAATACAACGCGGCTTGCGGCGGCTCGTATAAGTACGCCGCACACTCGGCAGGTGAACTAACGATTACGGCTTGGTAATTGCTGGAAAGGACGGTCGAGCAAGATAAGCGTTCGAGGCGAGACAAAACAAGAGGTGTCCGCGCGCGCGATAATGGACCGGGTCCGAGGGGGTGTGATGATCTAATTGATGAGCCGTGGGGGAGACCTGGCAGGATGTGACGCGAAACCATTGTGGCGCACGTTATTATAATATATGTACGTTGTATGCGCACACGTATCCGTGACGATGTGAGGCAGCGCGACGTCGTTACGACACCGAGCGGCCGACGGAATACGACGAGAGGGACACCATAATACGATCTAGCGTCATTGTTACGCCGGACACTGATGCCCGCTGCACTTTGCTGGTAAACCGAAGAGCAAGCTTTTTTCGGCCGCTTGCGAGCTCGCGAGAGACATGTTTTTAGTGTAATACTGTGCCGCTTTCGAAAGAGTGCCTTTAGTGTATTTAGGTAGTGAATAGTTTCAATTGGACTTTTATATTTGTATCTTCTCGATTGCTCCGTCATCGTAAGTACTGAAAATGTTGAATTTCCAATATTTTTCTGAAACACTTTACGTGCGAAAATTAGTTAGAAAAGTTTTGTGCAATAGTGTTAACTTGTATATTTTATAACAGCGCGAGAAACAGTTTACTGTACAATTTTTATAGCAGGCTGTAATTAATATGTAAACGCAGCTATAGCAAATTTTCATAACCTTTGTTTACTTCTCAACCTACAATTTTTGGACTGAAAAATTATCGTTACGAAGATGAAGGGAATATGAATTAACTCACGACTATTATTAAGTAAAACACAAACATTTAATATTGCTAGACTGAAACTTAGAACGTCACAAAAGGAAAGAAAAGGAAGCAAACAATAATTAAACGATTATAAGCTTTCTTAATGCGACATACAGCGGTATATTTAAGTGGAATTCATTTAATTACAATACCTCCTTTAACGTCTTCCAGTGCGTACTCGAGAAAGCTAAAAGAAACCAGGGCTGTAATTCAAATTCCCTTAAGAACACACATGAACCAAATGCGCATCGAGAACGAATTTCGGAAGCCCCCCGAAAGCCCCGCGAGCAGCGCGGAGAATTGAATAGAAAACCCATATTTAAGAGTAATTGCACTGTTTACCGAGCAACTAAACCCCGACGATCCCGATCATTGCCTCGGTCCGAAAATTGGACGCTCCAGGATAATACCGTTAGCTCTTTCTCCCAGTCCGAAAGAAAGGAGCTGATGCGCTCGCATCCGGGCCGCGCGATAGCCAGGCCCTAAAATAATTGCCCCGCGCGGAAATATAAATGATAGGAAGGTGGAGTAGGGATCGGAGCGGGGGGATAAAATCCGTGGGCCTCGGTATCGGCCGGTCTCAAAGCCTCTCCTCCTCGGGCGCACGTGCGAGCGCGAGGCTACTTGGTACGCGAGGCGTACGCGCGCGTAATTGCGTGCCCAGGTCCTGAAATTATTCATCTCCCCGAGAGAGCTTGCGCGAGAGAGAGAGAGAGCCCAGACGCGAGGGCCCCGGAGAGTGTGGTATGATAATGCATAGAAGTGCCAGTCATTACAGCCCCGAGCCAAAGGCCTCCTCCTTTACTCCAGACGGGAGAGAGATCCTTCCTTCGGAGCTGCCGCCGCTGCAGATTGCAGTGTGTGTGTCGCTTACCCGGAGCTCGCCCGAGCTCGGAAATTGTGCGGATTTTTCATTTGCGCAGTGCGATGCGAGGAGGGAAAGGGTTTCCTTGTAAGAGGCAATTTTAATTATTCATGGGCTGCGGAATTTTTCTGTCCCCTATGTAAGCGAGCGCTAGTGTACGGATATATAGACTCCGCCGAGCAAGGGATTTATCTTGCTTTTTTTATTTGCGATGTACTCCCTTGCATGCGTAATCAATGTTATAAGGGCTTTTAGGGGACCGAGTCGATATATATGGAATTATGCTAACCTTGCTCAGTTTTATCTATTGTGACTCTTCGGCTGCAGGAACAAAGTTCGCTTTGCATTTGTGTTTCTTCTCATTTTGCACGAAGCTTTCTTTAAAAACAGAGGAGAAAAATGTCAGTAGTCGCGCCATTTAAATATTACCTTATAAACCAACAATTACCCGCATTACAATTACCACGTAATATTTTAAAAGTGCGCGCGGTCTCGTTCCACTTTCCTCGAAATCCCGCAGTCATTTACTTTATTTTCCAGGAAAAAAAGAGCCGGAAGATTTAATCCCCGCGCAGCTTAAAACCGAACGTGCATTAACTTATTAGTGAGCCAATGCGTGAACCAGATCTGAGAAACTTTCAAAAATTCCGCAACAAAAGCAACGACGCACGAACACAGGCGGCGCGCGCTCGCGCGGCAAAAGTATTCCCGAACAATCTTATAGTCCTCCGTCTTTGCTCGGTCGGGCGATCCGCCGATATAAGCATACACCTAAGGACGCGCGCTCGGGCAAATTACTTTTTAATATCCGAAACTGTAAAAAGAGCCCGAGCGAGGGAAGGAGGAGGGAAAAAGAACGAGAGCAGATAATGCTCGAAAATCGCCGGAGCACTTTACGGCAGCCTCCGCCGTGAAGGATACAAATGGCGTCGCCGCGCAACGGAGATTACGAGCCCCGGCAAATTTCCATGCAGGGACTTTCGGAGAGAGCCGCCGGGAATTCAGGGACTACGATTGGCCTATGGGCAGGTGCGCGCCGCCGCGTGTCCTCTTCGTCGTTTATGCGCACGCCGGTGCGCTTATTCTTCTCCCGCCGCACCGCTCCAGTCATTAAAACTCACTTAGGATAATACCCGAGTGATTGCTGCTTCAATTTACGGGCAGTGTATCGACGGGCATAAAAGAGGATTTAACTTTATTTACATTATTATCAAAGACGGTGATGAATCTTGGGCATGCGCGAAATCTCCAATTTTTATGCCGGATAATGCGCTCTCGGGGTCTTGCTTGGCTGCAGGGAATTATCTTTATCGAGAGAATGATTTTAGTTTGCTTTTTATCAGTTTACGAAGAAACTAAACTTTTAATCGGTTTCTCGGTGTTGCGGAAGTGAAAAATCGAAATATCTAAATACTACTTTACGTGTCAGCTCAGAAGCGTCCAACATTACAATGAAGGAATTATTAAAGCTAAATTTGTCAGTAAAAGTTCAGGTTAAATTAGATTTTTTTTTAATAACTCGCATATTAAAAAACAATTCTTTCGTGAATATGGAAAATTATGTATTTGAAAATAATCTTACACGCAGTTTTTTTTTCCTCGAAAGGTATTTGCACTTACGCTCGAATGAAAAATGCTTCTAATTGAAAAATCCTTTCCAAAGGCAGCAAAGCAGAAAAAAGCTTGGAAAGAAAACAACTCAATTAAGCGGAAGAATTCTTCTTCGTAGCTTTGTTTCTCACTGATTCGCTTTGTTTCCGGAACCCCAAAGGGGTAATGAATGCAATTGCACTTTTTGTCCTAGAAATGACGGTATTACGCGTGGCTTCTCTCTATACCCACACAGGGTTGATTGCCCAGTCGGCTCTCGGGAGGTATACATGTATACACATGCGCCGGGATGATTGTGGGAAGAAAGAAAAACGGCCAGCACAGCCGCTTGCTGGCGGACTCGGCGAAGAATGAAAGAGAAAATGGAATAATGAAGGAAGCGAACAAAAAATTAAGAAGGGAAAGGAAGAAAGACACTCAAGCTCGGAATACAAAGGAGGAAAAGCCGGGAGAGCGAGCGAGCGGCGAGGGCAAGAAAAGCCCCCGCTTGTTTATTTAGCTCCTTTTTCTTGCTGGCGTATATAATAATGGAGAACGGCGCGCGCGTGCGTGTTAGCCTCCGCCGCGCGCAAAACGAGAGAGGACACGTGCAAGGCAGTGCGGCGAGGAGGGAGGAGGACGCCGAGGACACGGAGTAAGAGCACTAATTGCATTCAATAAAGCAAATAATAGCAAGCTCATTAGAGGACCGACGAGCAACTGAGAGGAGAGCCGGCCCGCGGAGGAGCTTATATACGCCCCGACGCGCGAATCAAAAACGAGAAAAACCGATAGAGAGAGAGAGAGATGGAGAGGAGCCGGCCGATAGAGGAGGGAGCAATAAAAAAGGAGACACGAGGCGAGCGCAGAAAACAAGAGAACGAGGATGAAGATTTATTTGTGGGTTATAGTAATGGGATGACCTTTTAAAGGAAACACTTTGATCTACCTTGCGAGTTTCTTTCACTCGGAGTCATATTTTTCAAAGCCACGTCGATATATAATCTTTTTTACCAAAATAATACCATTTTTTTCACTTTCTATTATAGATATTCTGAAACCTGTTTAATCGCTCACGAAAACCGGCATTTTTTCCTAGCTTTTCGCGAAGCGGACTTCAAACCATTTCGTTAAATAAATATAAACCAATTTATGTGACGATTTCACTAATATTTAGTGCAAAGCTAGTTTCAATATCTAACAGCAAGCGCTAAAAATCGTTGCATTTTATATCTCTTTCAATAACTTATGATTTCTTCGCAAAGTAACACTCCCGGTAAAAAAATTGATATAAATGCATCAGTCATAAAATGTATTGCCCGCTTCAAACGTATTCTGCCATTATAACTAATCTAAAATAATAATTAACAAACGCAGATTTATTCAGAGGAGACTTTTAACGCTACTTTCCTATAATAAATTCTTTCAATTTAATCAATAAATTAATTAACATCCGATCCGTTCCGAATAAATTACCCGACACTTCATTATTAATACATCAGCCGGCGAGAACCTTGGCGAGCTCTCCATTTATTTAGCCGGTGGTTGAAATTTTTCGAAAATCGTGGAAGCAATACGTTCGCGTACGTTAACACGGGGAATAAATCTCGGCCACAAATTGAGCGTGACTCAGGGGGCAAAAAGAAGGCGAGGGGCACTTCGGGGGGAAAAAAAAGGTGAAATAAATTCGAGGAGTTGGTAGTAACTAGCCGGCACCTCTCGGGCGCGAGGCAGCGCTGCATGTGGCATCGGCGCGGCCTGCGTCCCGACGTCATTTATTGTCCCCGCGTGTTCGCTTCGAGCGCCTTTTATGAATTGGCTGCAGCCATGCGAAAGCCGCATTCGTTAAAGTCGTTCTCCTCCCGGGAGTTTACTCGCCCCCGTGTCTCCTCTCTTTCTCCCTCTCTCTCCCTCTCTCTCTCTCTCTCTCGATCGGCGGCTTTCCGTCGATACGCGTCGAGGGAAAAAATTGACGATTGCGCTTACTGCCGGCCGCTTGTAGGACTGAGAAATGATTCACGGCCTTGTGTTAAGTCTTGCCGGGAATCGATTATGTGTATTAGTTCTTTGGGACGTGGAAGAATCGCGAGTCTCGGCCCGCTAACGCAATTAATGCCGCGGCGGCGGCCGCCGGAGCTTGGAAATTAAAAACTTTACGTAGTTTGTATCAATTTATTTTACTGCGATTCGTACCTGCTTTCTGATGTTAAAGACGAGTGGATTTTTTACGTGTCGCTGAGCAGAGGAAGTAGGATTTGAATCTGTTTCTTTTTTTTTCAAATTGCTCATTTTTATTGGGGAGAGCAAATGGGATTACAAACTCATTTTCATTCAACTTTCTAAATTATACTTCATAGTGAACAAACACTTGTGCGATTTAGAATTACTTTCCAATCAAATTTACTGAATAATAAACGAGTACTAGTTCATGAAAGCAGCAAGTTTGAGCAAAATTTTAGTTCATTTATGTACTGCTATTTTTTAAGTTCACTTTTAGTCTTTTTTTTAATGAATTCTTTTCATTTGTCTTTTATTACTTTAAAATGAACATTCGAATTGCAAGAAAACCAGCAAGTTTCATAAGTAGATTAAGATAATGCCAATATTCTAAAAGTGGAATTTGTAAGAAATTTTTGAAATTTTCTACTATGTTTTTAAATAAAAAAAACATATTTATTAATTTATGAATTAATAATAATTTATTTATTAATTTATGAATTAAT
>JAWWEM010000030.1:1165620-1183403 GCA_035582935.1 Ormyrus thymus | reverse complement strand
TTTGATTGTCTTGGCAGTGTGCCTTACTAGTGCTTATGGCGTAAGTAAATAAATATTCAATTTACATAGCATTATATCAAAAAAAAAAGTTTTATATCATTTACGTACAGATCCGACAATACGATGTCACAATTAGTTTTATACATCGTTTATTTTACAATTATCTTCCCACTCTCTTTCTAAAATAGATAGAAACACTGGAAAATCTAGACTTCCGTTATATAACAGCTTACTGGAACATAACAATAACTTTTCAGAGTACAAAATACGTAATAAATTTTTGAATGTGTTGTTAATGTTTTACAGGAATTAGTCTCGGCTCTTAGCGAAGCACAAGAATGCGCAAATGAGTCCGGCGTAGACATAGGTGAGAAACCTTTTTCTTAAAATGATTATTTCTTTTTGAATATTAAGTTAAAATAATTTTATGAGAGGATGTGCTATATTCAGTTTATTTTTTAATATTAAACAAGAAAATTCAACAAGCGCGCATGCCGCACGCGAGTATTATTTGTTATTTCTCTGTCCAGTTGCATCAACCAATATTTAATTCTTTGATAACGCTCTGATTGGCACTCTAATAGCTTCAATTCGATACTATCGCTTAAGTTGTTATGTGGAAAAAATTTATTTTTGCATATAACAATATAAAAAAATAATATATGAGAGTCCGATATTCTGAAAATTACTAAATTTCAAATTGCAGAAAAGTTGAAAGAAATGGACAGAACAAAATCTTACGTTATCGACCGTAAAGTAGGTTGCTACATTGCGTGTATTTTGAAAAAAGACGATGCAGTGAGTAGAACTTCTAATTTTCCGTTAAATAAATTATTAAATTTCAAAACGGAAATAAAATATTATTTAAATACATTTTTAGATGGCCGACGATGGTTCCCTTAGAGCAAGATCGCGTAAGTTCCGACATGATATGGAATCTTCCAAATGCGCAAAAGAAAGTAAGTAGTATTAATTTTACGTGCAGAAATTCGCATAAAAATTATTTTACACATAAATCATTTTTAGCAACTGGAGATGACCCTTGTGATACCGCAGCTAAATTGATGGAATGTGTCTTGAAAGAGCAAGAGAAATTAGAAAAAGAAGCTGAAAAAAAAGATTAAACAAATTTGAATAATTCCAAAATTCCAAAATTCCAAAATACATTTAACCATTTATTAGGCAAATACTTAACTGCAATTATAGTAAAAGTTTATTAATGTTGTATTTCCGTTGTTAATAAAAAATGTTTATCGCAAACTAAAGATTCATCATTGTTTTTAATCAATTTTAATTTTACCGCTGTATTTCACTTTTTTAATTGGAAAAAAATCAATTTTTGATGTTTTTATATTGGTGGAAGGTTTTGAGGTGTGTGTAGGTTTAATAAATAAAGCGAGTAATAAAATGAACAGACGAGAACACTTTATTCACGACTGCGGTATAAAGTAAAACGAGAGAGGGCGAGATCCAACACATGACTACACGTCTACACTACTGTGCGTCGGAAGACGAAGTGACCGAGTCTACTAAAACCGTTTGGCTAAACGCTTGTTCAAATGAGGGAATAACACTACTCGCGTCAACCGAGAATACATTAGTTTTATACAATTATATGATTGAATCTCAAAATTACATCAATTTTCATTTTGAAATATTCGAACCTCTTAATCTGAAACAATTCATAATGCAAATATTGGTGCCTATTCTATACTGACCAATCAAAATCAAGCCTTTAGGTGCTTTTGCAAGAAGGAATCATTGGTTTTGCCAACATCGCCCTCTGATCTAGAGCTATAGAAATATTTTGTCTCGAATCCCCATAAAGACACAACAATCCCAAAGATGAGGAGCGTATCTTAATTAGTATAAAGGTACAAAGAAAAAGCTAGCAGTAAACTGTGCAGAGGAACAGGAAGGAGACTCTGGTAGCCGAATGTAAAGCGGTTAAGAAAAAACAGAAGCAAAGCTCGTAAAAAGGGACAGTAAAAAGAGCTGAGAAAAGTGGGAATCGAGAACTCGGCATCGGCATATACACACAGAGAGCGGCTTGAAGAATGGGCCCGATTCGGCACTAATGTATTCGCGCTCGCTTCCCGAGCTCGCGGGCTGCTCGCGCGCGATGCCGTACTCTCTCCTTCTCTCTCGCTCATTATTCAGTGATAATTAATTGACGTCCATAAATAAGGCCGGTAGGCCGGGGCATAAATAAATGCTTCGCGTGAAACGAAATGGTAATGGCTGACTTTGACGGACCGTTTAAAGTGGAATAAAGCAGAGCAGCGGATAGCCGGTCAGCAGCTCACCCTGTGGCCCGGCTGAGAGAGAGGAGCATTGAATATAACTCACCTGCCCCGCTCGCCGGACAAGTGAACGAAAGAGTGTCGGACGGACGCGTCTTCGGGAGGATGCCTGCTATGAACAAGCTGATACTTGCCTGGTTATTCTCTTTTTAAGGGGGAAGGAGATAGTTAAGTATTTACTAACGCTGTCAGTCTTGCAAGTAGCCGGGATGCATTTCTTTAGTTTCATCTTCTTCGTCTTTTCTTGAAGCTTCGCGTCTTTTCTTCGTTCGTCATTTTGCTCGTCGAATGTATTTCAACCGTAGAAATTCTTTGTAGTCACGCATCAATTAAATGAAAGGCTAATTTAATTAAAATTATTCTATTTTCTGTTTGATTAAAATTTTAAGATGAAAATAAAAAGATCGCTATAGTTGTTACTAAACATCCCAACGAACGAGATTCGATGTAGATTGAAATATTTTCTGGAATCTTAATGTATTAAATTATTCAACAATCGACACGAACATCGCGCGGAAACGAGAGAAAAACCAATAGAAATTCCTCGTCGCGATAGGGACGTTTGTTAACACACGCGTAGACTCGCAAGTTATCAGCCGCCGCGGCGAGCGTCGAGTTATCGATTTTCAATATATATAGAGCGGGCAATTAGCGGCTTACAATCGACGTGCTCGAGGCGCGCACCGACGGCCCGCAGCTACGTTTGATGCAGGTGCCCGCTACCGCGCGCTCGCCTTTATTCATGGAGTCACGAGCTGCCGTCGCGCGAGAGAATCAGATGGAGCGTCGGC
This sequence comes from Ormyrus thymus, assembly GCA_035582935.1. NCBI lineage: Eukaryota > Metazoa > Arthropoda > Insecta > Hymenoptera > Ormyridae > Ormyrus > Ormyrus thymus. The sequence continues at coordinate 1,180,309 of JAWWEM010000030.1, read as the reverse complement.
GTTTCGCGGCTCCCGGACTGACGCAAATTGGATTGAGGGGCCCGAGCAAGAATACTCTCGCGTGTGCAGGACGCGCGCACAGCTCTTCGGGATGCGCACCCGCGCGACGAATCGACAGGTGTGTGTGTGTGTGTGTGTCTGTGATACCGTCTTTTATTCGCCTCGAGCCCCGCTCGACGTGTTAGCGCGTGCCGGGCGCTGCGGCCGATGTTGAGGACGAAGCCGCGAGAGAGACGCCGAGGATCTAAGGAGCTTTTCTCGTCGGTGACCTGCGCGGAGATGCATTTCTTTGTGTTTCCGCCGAGATCGGAGGGAAGGAGAAAACGCTCAATTAGCGCCATTTTCACAAGTTCCGGGTAGCGGCGATGAATCTTGCTTGGACACTTGCAGTTTTTCTTCGTAATTTAGAAAGCATAATGTCGGCGTATATTAGAATTGTGTTAACAGCCGACTAACCAGTAATATTGCTGAAAAGTGCTAATGTTAAATAGTTGATGCAAGTCTACTGGAGCATAATATCTAGTTTATTACTAATTGGACAAAAAGCAATTTGCTCTTGAATACATAAGGCCGCAATATGCCTAATAAACAAACGCCAAAACCTGAACAATAAATAAAAGCCTGCACTAATGAACGCGCGTCTTATAAAGGAATTACATCGAATAAGGTGCATAATGTTGATTCCAGACATTACGCAGGACTCATCCAGCGGGCCAAAGCCTCTCCACAAGTATTCCACAAATAAATTACCCATTTTAAGTAGGCATAACAGCGCATTATGCAATTTCACTTTTCGAAAATGAAAGAGTGCGCGCGCGCGCAAGCTCGCTCCCCCGAGTGCTTTTCCGCGGCACCGGCCCGTCTTTAATTTCCCATTAGATTTTACTGCTATACAATGTACTACGCGCGTGATCTTACACAGAGCCGGGGCCCGCATAATAATGGCGCGCCGTAATAATAATCATTATCATTTCCGAAGATTAATCCCGCGGCGACTATCAGAGGCCGAGGCGAGAGGAAACAATAAACGTGGCCTTTTTACGGCGCGAATAAATTACTTAATCCCCCACCCCGCGGACGCTCGGGCCGATATCTTCATTATCTAAGCGAGTAATGCGCGTACGCCTCGGCATGCGCGCGCAGGCGCACGCGGAAGCGAGAGGTCAAACGGACGAGTCCCCCGACCTCGATGATAGCCGCCGCGGCGGCCCCGAGAGTAAGTCGGATGGATCTATGCGTTTTACCGCGGGAGAGGAGGCTTATCGGGGTGCACCGGAGTCTATTGCCTTCGAAGCCGCGGAGCGCGCACCGTTAGTCCCCTGACAGGCGCGCAAAAATATTTAAATAATTTTCTTAGCAGGAGGAAGAGAGACGCGGGTGATTGAAAGATATTTACGACTGTCGGTAAAGGATTTTCGTCGAGGCTTCGAGCGGATCGTTGTCTGCCTCGCTTTGCCGAGTCTTTATCTTCAGGCGAAAAATCCGGGCGTTTGTTTGGAGTTACAGATGCTTTTCAGATCCGGCTTCAAGATGATGCATTGAGGATGCAGTTGTACAGCTGTACAGGAAGTGTAAAGAAGTAACATTTTAGAAAATCTTCTCATCGATTCTAAAATAATATTCTTTTTGCTAGCTGCTAGTTTATTTTGTACATTATTTATTTAAAGACGATTAAGGCGCAGTGATTGGCAACGTAATATCTGATTGACGGCATGCCCATCTTTAAGCTCCACTATATATGATAAATCGATATTAATGTAATTAATTTTCATATTTTTTATAGCAACAAGCACATAAATATCTGAATAATTATCTTCTCTTTCAATGAAAGTACACTTGACTAATTTAAATAAAATTCCTTTGATATATTGTTACACGGGGAGCATATTATTACTTATGAGAAAGGTTTAATTGACACAGAAGCTACTTCTTAAATTTATTCTTACGAGTGCAGAATTTCAGTATGCAAATTGCCCGAACAAAAAGGAAGCGCCTAACAAATGCTTGCATTCAGAGAACATTTACAGTGCATATAATATGTTATACTACGATATAAAATTTCATATTAAATCAAGGATGATTCGCATTCCGTTCGGGGCACTATTAAGTTCCTATCATAATTTATAGGGAGAATTGAAATAATGTAGAAACTCGTTCCGGCGAACAAGAAACTTCTATATCCATTATGAGCTCAGAATAGAATGATTGAAAACCCCTCTCGCATGCATAAATACTGCTAACATCCAATTAAAACGTTAGATACACATCTGGACAATTGCGAGCAGTCCGCGCGCACAAGACGCTGCCAACGAATTTCAATTTCGCCGCTCGTTGACAGTCATTGAAACTTGCCCGCTTGGAGAGAAAACGTTCCCGCGCGAATAAATAGTGTCCGAACGGGCTTAACAACGCCAGCCTCGCAACTACCGCGCAATAATTTTTCTTTATCTATCGTTGCGAGGCGGCTAACGGAACCGAAATATCTCCCGAGATAATTATATGCCACTGGTCATAACAAAACAGTGCCATAAATAAGCCGGCTGCCTTATCCCCGCGTTAGAAAAAGCTCATTGGACAAGCGCGCGCGCACCGCCGCGAGTAAAGAATACCCGCGCGCGAGAGAGAGAGCGCGCGCGCCTGTAAAAGTCATTAAACGCATAATTTTATTTCGGAACGTATGCACTTACCGCGATACTCTGCGAGTTCCGACGTTATCAAACATATGGCTTTTGCGCTGGCTCCCGAGTCGTATTATGCGCTCCGCGCTGCTCTCACGCTGCTGCGCGGATAACAAAGCTTGCTTCTGTTCTTTGCTTTATTTCGATGTATTTTTTCTGCATTCCATTTGCGCTCCGAGCTTCCAAAAATAATACCGTAAGCGATCAAATTTTAAGTTTTTCTAACGTGCAAATGAATTACTCTTGCTGAAATCTACGCGTAAGAACAATACATATTTTTATAAAAAAAAGTGTATTCTTGACTATACTCCTCACCCTAGACAAGCCGATGCAAATAAACAGCAGTTGATTTTCGTAGTTTTAAGTTTTGCAAAGGTAATTTATAGCCTCATAAGACCTCACATAAGCACTAAAAAACTACAGTAGTAATAGCCGTGTTTATTCAGACTTCTCTATAATTTAGTCACTATATTAGATTCCCCTTAATTTTAGGTCATTAATTTTACTAGTTTCGGAAAGGGGAAGATTTGGACTTCCTTAAGCTCGTGCAATTACCAGATAAAATAAATCATTTGCAGCGACTGAAGAGTACTTATTACCTCCCTCCGACCTTCACGAAAAGCATGAATATCAACGAGAGAAAGCCCTCGCATACCTTCTCTCGCACAATCCCGGAATTCAACGGAAAGAAATTCAAACCCACTCAATATTCAAAAGTTCGCAGGAACGAGCCGAGAACTGAAAAAGACGCTTCCTCGGATAGGCTGTAAGTCCCGCGAGAGTGAAGGCTTAACTGGCTGCAGCGTTTCCGCGTAAAGAACGTCGCCGGTTTATAAACGTCGACAAAGATACAGCTTAGTCCGTCCGTCGTTCGTCCACTTGTGTATATAACCAATCGAGCTGATCTGCGCGACGAAACCCCGCGCTAACGCAAGATAAAACGCGAAGGAAGCACGGACGAATGAATGGCGCGCGAAGCGTCCGTCGAAGACGCGCCGTGTGTACAAGCGTCATAGTATGCGAGGAGTCAAGCCGGAGAAATATATATATATATATAGAGAGAGAGAGAGAGAGAAAAGTCTCTCCTGGCGCCGCGAGCGCGAGCTTTGCACGCACTTTGATGGATGAAGACGCGAGTCGACGTAACGATGCGCTCGAGCTGAGAGAGGCGAGATTTATTTCCGGGAATTTTATTTCCCGGCGAATCAGTGTCATTGTTGACTGGTGTTTTTTTTCTCTCTGCTCTCCGGGGAAGTTAACGTTATTGACGAAGAAGGCATTATTCGAGTTTGACAACTGAATTTCGTCAGTTAAGCTGGTACGTGTGATGCAGCCTTTGTGCGTGAAACGAAATAAATGTATTATAATTTAATTTAAAATTTAATTTACTCATTTTAAAGTAATTAGGAATAAATATTTGCGTTTAAATTGCAAAATCCATACGACTGACAGGGTAATTCATTTTGATATTGAAATGAAAATATTTGATAAGTATAATAAAGTGTTTAATGCATTTCAAAATGAAAATTTATTTATTTACTATACAAGCTTACAGTTTAAATAGATTTTCTAAATAAAAAATCTTAACGTAGAAAGATAGTCTTTCTCTATTGGTAGAAGTGAAAAAAATGATTTATTTTTCGTAGTACAAAGAGCTTGCTCATATTCATCTCCAAGCCGAGAAGAAACAAGAAGCAGTGGTGCACTGAAAAAACGACCCTCTTATTACAAAAGGAAATCATTTTGAACGCAAATGTATTTTCAAATTTAAAAATTGATTTACGACAAGAGAAAATCAATTGGTTGCTAGAGGACTTCTAGTTGTAATAAAAGGATTGTAATTTCAAAATTAACACGCTAGAAAATCTAAAAGGCAAAGGGGAAGGAAGACCCCGGTAAGCCCCGCCTCCAGCGGGGCTTACCGGGGCTTTTTTCAAACAGTTCTTTTTCTTTAAAATTTTTTTTCCCCAAAGGGGAAAAAACTCTTAAAAAAGCCCCGGTAAGCCCTGCCTTCGATTTTTTTTCATTTTTTAGACCAACTATATTGTTATTTTAAGTTATCTGGAGTCATTTTTTATGACAAATACTGTAACATAAGTATTTATCAAAATAGCTTATTAAGAATAAGTTATATTTTTATTATATTAATAGTACAATCTATTACTGATTACAATTTCTTTTTTACAGGTGATTAAAGTGATTAAAAAAATGGATATATAACCCCCTTAAAGAATTATTTATCTTGATGAAATACTCCCCCTTAAATATATTTAATTATAATAATTAAATATTCTCGATCAGCACGGAACTCTATTAATCCTACAAAAGAAGGTATTTTGGTTACCATAAAGCGCGAGGTTAGCAATAACCTGAGCGCGGGGCCACATGAGCCCTGCACGAGGAACTACTTGAATACTTCGGCTGGCGGAAAAGTAGCAGGCCGAGCGCGGGGCGCCAGTAGCCCCGCGCAGTGAGCTATTTTTTAACCGCAACTTGGGAAGTTGTAGCAGCGACCCCGCGAAAAGGGCATATTTAGTTTTCTGAATCGCGGGAAATAAGTGACCCGCGCGCAGGGTTCTTATAATGCCGAATAAGGGATTAATGATGTACCGCATTCACGGTCATAAACTGTTAATAATAACGGGATACTTTTAACTCTCAATATTGCGGGAATAATTTCTTTTTTGAGGTGCGGAGATATATAGAGTCCGTTGTTTTCCGTGCAAGAGGATTGATTTCGAGAGGATTTTCCTCTGCTCATGAAAACTATGGTTTTTCGATTCAAAAAGATTTTGTTCGATCTGAAAGGAAAAACCTATTTATTATGAGCGAATTGGATTCAGAGGAAAATAATTTCCGTACAAGGGGACTCTTTTTCCAAGTGTGCCATTCTCAACTTTCACGTAATGCTGTATTTGTTTACCAATCCGTATACGCGCAGAAACGAGCGACTCGCCGATTGTAAAGTAGCGTGTCATAAAATTCTATTACTCCCAGGCAGCCGATCGACGGGAGAATGAGAAGGATAAAAGAGAGAACAACGAGCCGAGCGGACAAATCATCTAAGCCGGAGGATCGCTAGAGGTCGTTTATCGCGTTGGTTCGGCGCACTCGAACGCCGCGCGCGACTTGAAAATCCGGTCGCATTAAGATATCAATCGGAACAACGGATGTGTGCGCCATTAAACTTTTAGTTTATTTAGTCCTCTCGCGAGGCACAACGGCCTGATCGAAGGGAACGTCATCGCGGGTAAATGTTCGCCGGCCGTGTGTGCGTTTTCTTGAAAAATTGCGCTCGAAATTGATACCGAGAAAATGTCGAAATGGATAATAATTTTTATTGCGATTACAGGTTTTGCAACTAGTTTGAAATGTATTCAAATTATTTTTACAATTTCTTAGTACTTTCTGAGTGCTTTAACTTATGCGTCAAAAATAAGGAAACTTGAAGTTTGAATTATGTGAATCCTTTTTTTTGATTAGAGTAGCTGCGCTTGAAGGAGCAATTTGATGACTGTCTCACTAACTTGTCTCAAAATGGATTTTTAGCTTTGTTATTGTACACTATTATATGTTAGTACCATTATGAGCGATTTACCAAATAAAAAATTGTTATTCTTATAATAGAAATTATACAGCCCCGACACACTAAAGCTGCAGTTCAGAAGCAATCTGAAAACAAGCAAGAATCCCTCGAAGAAGTCAGTGGTTAACGGTGTTTCTTTTTTTCAACGAAATGCCCAAGTACTTTTTGCCTTACACGCGATTGTTCTTGCCGATCGAGCTGGACGATTATTACCGGGGCGCTCGTCATCTCTTGGCTAATGACTAACTGTCCCTTGAAATACGCGACGAGCGGCGCGGGGCACCGTTTAGAATTGTTAATGACAGAGAGCGCTCGTTGACCACTGTCAATAGCCACTGAAACTCATTACCGGCCGGCTCCTAACTAATTGGCTACATCTAAATTGCAGGTATGCAAAGGCCCGGCCGAGTACGTACGCGCGAGTGCGCCTGGAACGCACTCGTTTATGCGGACCCGCACAGTCGTTTAAGCCCCCGAACCTCCGAAGAATGCCTTTCTAAGGGACATTAAACCTTCTGTTTCGAGATGCTGCTTCGACGTTCTCGTCTTCGGTTCGATTTATTCTCGTCTTTATTTTTGCGCTAAAATGAAGTTTGCTTCGGTGGCAGACAAAATCTTAAGGCGCAATGAATTATTATAATAATCCAGTTTGCGAATCTAATGCAATTTCAGATTACCGCGATGACTTATCACTTATTTGTAAAAATGCTCTCACACATTAGCAGCGTTGCCTTACAAAATTAATTAGAAAGTTATATTATTTAAAGCGAAAATAAAATTAGCGCACCTATATCTCTTTAATGACGCAATAACTAACTCCAATTAATGGAATTGTTCGGGGCAAAAGAAAGAGAAGCCCGGCCGCGCGCGACGACGACTGTGTGTGCAAACAAAATACAATTTACTGGAATCGTAAATACTTGCGCTCGCAAATTAACGTTAATTCTTACACGGCCATTACGAGCAGCGCCCGAGAGTCGCGCTCGCGGTCACACAGTCCGCATTTAAAGCGGTATTATTTTTTCCCTTAAGCCCGATATACGAGAATTAGCCGGGAAATTTGTAGCGTCGACAAAGTCGAGAGAGGTAAGAGCCGATGCACGGAGACTCGCACACTCGGCGGAGAGGGGAAACGGCACCCGCGGTTTCTCCGCCGCACCGCCGCAGTCGGGCCTTTTATTTTCCCCGGGCCCCGCGCTCTCGTACTAAGTACCATAAGAGCGACTCATGACGTATGGCTCGTTACGCATGCATAGAGTCGAGCAAACTGGTTGTCCCGGAGGATCGCGTGACTCGAATTCAGCGGAGCTAAACCGATTTCGCTCGTCCTTCGCCGCTGCTACCGTGCGGATTCACCTACGTTCGATAGTCGCCCGCGGCTCTCTCCGAGAGAAGCAGCACAATTAATAATGCGATTAGGCGATAGATATGAAAAGGCGTCGGCGCGCAACCTGCCCTCTGATGGGAATCGCTGCTGGACAAACATTGAGCTATGCAAACTAAGCCGGCTAATGAAACGAGTTAATGCGCGCAAGGAGCGCTGCGATTTGAGAAAAGCACCGGATCGCCACTTGAATTATTTATTTTTCCCGATAAAGCGTTAATGAGGGTGAAAAATCCGGCTTAAGTTGTCGATACAATAAGCGCAAAAACGCGATAATAAGTCATGGAGGACATTACCTTATCTCGGGAATGCGAGAAGCGCGGAGCTGCTCTCTTTTTTCTTTTCGCATAAGTTATGACGCTTTTAACTAGTCACTTAAATTATTTTAATTCATATTTTGTCATTAGATAAAAATATTTTATTAATTAAATATTTGATTTATGACGGTACTTAACATTGAAATCAGGAGCTCAAATTTATTGAAACGTATCACACCAACATTTTTTCTCTACGCATATATGAGAGACGTATATGTGTTGAAGATAAATGACAAAAAGTTTCTTATTAAAAATACGAAAATAATTGAGCCCCGAGCCGAAAACAATAAGTGCTTATATTGATAAAATTATCAAGACGTAACTGTACCCTCTCCGTGAGAATATTCGTTTTATTTATGAAAAAGCCACAGATAAGGAGAATAATAAGCTCCTGAGTGACTCGTACATAGTGGAGGTACCCGAGAGGCCAGAACGGCCAGTAAAAGAAACGTGTAAAGGTAAATACAAGGAAATGGAAACAAAGCCCTGGTGAGAAACATCAGAAAAGGAAGAAGCGCGGAGAGGATGCCAGGCGAAGTATATATGAAGAAGAGAGGTACAATTTGCGCCGTTACATAGAAGCGTACACAGAACCGAAGAGAGAGAGAGAGAGAGAGAGAGAGAGGAGGCGAGTCGGACAAAAGCCATAGTCGCTGTGCGAGGCTTGCGTTTAGCGCAATTTATCGCCGGTGTCTTCTACCTATAAGCGGATACCTTGTCGTCGCGATAGTTATAGATAACAGGCTGCTTCTCTCCCTCTAGATTTCCGCGCGTCTCTCTCTCTCTCTCCTTTCTCTCCTCCTCTCCCTCCCTCCTTCCTAGCGCAATTGATTTAGTGCGCGAGCGAATTTACGGGATCCACCCTTTGAGCGCGCGCGAGGATCGAGCCGAGATCGGGGCCTTTCTCGTTAGCCGCCTACATTATATTACCCATCGAGAGGCATGCATCATTCTCAGCTTTATATGAGTATCTGTAACAGCCTGAGAAACATCCGCAGCTCGCATTTATTTCTCCCCCTCCCGCGCGGCACGCACGCCCGGCTGGACTTGGACATTGAGGCGAGCGCTGCGCGGACCGCTCTAATCAGCGCTGACTTTTTTCTTTCTTTGCCCAGGCTGTTAGCTTTCTTTTGTAAATTTATTTTCGATTCGCGAACGGTGCAGCAGCCGTGCCTGCACACTGGAACGGGAGGTGTATTAAACCGTTGCCGATTTTTCGTGCGACATGATTTTTTATTATTTTTATTATAGTTTTATTTACTGTAGATTAATACTTCAAGCTTTCTTACATATAATTATTTTAATCACTTTAAACAGTAAATAGATGGAAAACTAGACTGAAACAGTCTGTCTTACCTAAACGTACTTTTTCTACTGTGTGTCAGGATACTACTTCCTATTACAGTAAATCTAAATAGTAGCATTTTTCATGCAAAATTTCTTTATTAAAAACGTTGTTGAAAGCAAGCACAGATGATGAATAATCGCGACGTAAATGCCAGAGCAATTTGAGGGGATGAAAATAGGACGTTAGCGAATGCAGCAATTTATACGGGTAAATTTTTGACGGGGCTTCGGACTCGGCTCGGTATAATCAGTTACCGATGCGTGGGCCGGCGCGTCATATATCTGAAATTGATGTAGTGCATCGAGGAAACAATGCTCGCGCGAGAATCGCGTATCCGTGTGTTAGCGCGGCTCGCGCTCTCACACACACACGCTTGTCCGCCATTCCCACGCTGTGTTTCTCTCGCGCTCTCTCTCTCCATTTCATTACCTCAATCAAATCTTCGATCTTCCAAATAAATCCTCGATTCGCCAAAAGAAATATGAGAATTTATTGCGTAAAATAAACACTTCAAACGGCGCGATTTCAATTTTGTACAATGCAATCGCGATATTATGTAAATTTAATGAGCGTACAAATTTGGCTTGTGTTTCACTCAACGAAATTAAGAGAAAGGCACGATTTTTTTTAGATTTTTAGGAAAAATTAAAGTTATAACCTGATACAATTTGAGATTTTGAAAGAAATCATTTTAAAACGAGAGATTTTGATTAAAAATGATACATTTATAAAAACCAATACGTCCCTCGATATATTATTTATATATTTTCTATTGTAGCAAATAAAGATATTGTTTTCAGGTATAAAAATAATACTTTCGTGTTAATCAAATTTCTTACGAGATTATCTGCCAACGAACTCATTTTAGCTATTCCCTAATAAACTAACTTGGCAGTCGGCTTATTTTTTGACCAGCGCGCGCAACGAGCCTGTTTACGAAATAACTCGACCCAGGCTCCGATACAAAGCCACAAAATTTTACATAACGTTTACCAATTAACAACTCAATTAAAGTAAGTTCATAACAAGTCGAAAATCGGCTAACGAACGGAGCGCTGAAAAAAGGGCAGCTGCTCAAAGGCTTCGGTAAAACTGGACTCTCGAACGTCGCGTCAAATAAAAAAGCAAGATTTTGATTACTCGCGTGAGCTCGAATAAGGAGCGAGCGAAAAACGAGAAGTATCCCCAGGGAGGATAAAAGCGAGAGAGGGAGAGAGAGAGAGAGAGAGGAGTAAAACCGTGGCAAAGCTCATTTACGACGGGGACTAAACATTTACGGTCGCCGCCCGGTAAGCTCTCTCGCATCGCGAGACTAGCCGCTCTCTCTCTCTCTCTCTCTCGCATTGTTGCGTTGTACCCGCTTGATGTTATCTGGCTGGACGTTGTCGTGAATTGTAAGACATTGCTTCGACGAGATAAAAAAAAAGAGTCAAAGCCCGAGAGCGAGAGTAGGGAGAAAAAGGGAATAAAGCCCCGGATAAAAAGGAAGAGTGAGAAGCGCGTCTCTCGGTCTTTTCTACGCTCGACGCTCTTTCCTGACTCCATAAATACCGCGAGCGTTTCTCCGATTATCTTGGGATTGCCGTTTACAAACCTGCGCACGGCGGTATCGCGCGGTAATGATCTTACGGAAACGGGAGAGCAAGCCGGCGAGCCAGTTGATATTTTCCATTTTTCTCTCCCCCCCTCTGGCTACGCGAGATTATGTTTATACATCTTTGTTGCTCCTGATTTACGCCGGCAGCGCCGGAATCGAATTCTGCGCCTGCAAATTGCTTCTTTATTCGCCTGGAAAACTCTCTTTTTAGATTATTTCTTTTAATTTTAATTAATTAGTGGCTAGTGTGGTGTTTCTGAAGAAGCTGCTTTGGATTTTAGAACATTTAGTTTCTGGAAAATGAATTTTTAATTAAAAATTTTAATTACCTTAAATATAAACATTGCATGAATGGTCGAAAATGTTTTTCACAAGCTGTTAATGTCCACGTCAAACGCATAATTTGAACTTTTTGCAATTGCTAATTTTGAATTTCAGTTTGCAAAACTACATAAGACGTAATTTCAAACATGGCAAATTTAAGATGGCGAGTAAGCCAAATTTTACTCTGATTAATTTCCAAAGTCACGGATTGCAAATATCAAGTTGAACTTCCGAAATTTATTACTAAAGATGTCAGGTTCTAAAATGGCAGATCTGCCTTTTTGATTTTGGTACAGATTTTGCTTTAAAGCGCTAAAATTTCAAAGTTTCCGCTATACAAAATTTTATAATATATACAAATATTAATTTATTCATTAACATCGTATACTTCACAAGTGATAAGTAGAAAGATTGGAAGGCGTTTACTACGCTTATACTCGTATATTAGTTAACTTTTAAACAATGGTTACCAAGTTAGTATTGAATGAATTTTAATAACTTAAAAAACGTTGAACATTTCGACAAAGTCGACCCGTAAGCTCTCAGACTTCATCCCCCAACGACCCTTTAAAAATGCAAAAATAAAGCGCCTCGTAAAAAGCAGAATTGCCGCGCGTTCGTTTTAAAATCAACACCGGCTCATCTGGCCGGGGACTTAAAACCTTCGAACGGGCCGCATTCTTGTCCATTGTAGCGAGATCCGGCTTAGGGGCAGCTATATCGCTCGAGCGGCACGAAAGGGTGACGCGTGCGCGAGAGAGATTCGGGAAGGAAGAATGGACGAGGAGAGATGCTCGCCGAGCGCGTGATCCCCTATAAGTATGTAAAAAGGCCAGAAAGGCGGAGGCCCGGAGAAGAAAAGGAGGGAATCCTGGACGGGCCGACGGAGAGGTGTCGGGTGGTCGGACTCGCTCTCCGAGTACTGTCAACTTGTCAGCCTGTCGGCCCACGCGCGCCGTTGTCACGAGGTTTTGTACGAGGATTCGCCGATTTTCGGACGTGGCTTCGTCGATCTTAGTCGTTATTTCAGACGTTGCACCTACTGGTCAATGTTTATTTTGTTTCTTATATGAAGCAGGAGTTCAGCTGGACATGGAATAGAACATTTCTATTAAAATACAAACTTTTTGCAGCGTTTAATTTGAAAAAAATTGCTTTACAGCGCTTCGTGTCTTTTATTGTTCGAAATTTTCAGGGATGTTGCAAGGAAAAGATTTCAGAATTTTCTTTTAATCTTTATATTTATTTATTAGTAAAATCTGGGAAAATAAAGAAGGAAAGAAAAGTAATTACCTAGTAAATAATAATGATTATACTTTAGAAAATCGGAGAAGTGATTTTATCTGGAAAGAGAAAGACTAATTAAAATACTGCATAACCGAAAGGAAACACAAGTACGAAAACCGTCAATTTAATTGACGCGCTGAAACGCCGTTAATAAAGTTTATTACTGGAATCCTATATTACGCAGAATCTATAAAATGAAGTTAAAGCAACCAAAAAACGTGATGGGGTAAATAAAGATCAACTGCCGCGATTATCGCTCGTTTAATTCCACTTTTACACCGCCGCTCGCTTTTCTAATGAGAAAATTCTCCGAGAACATTCTTTGCTCAAAACCGACGCAGACGCATAATGACCGCCAGAAGCGGGCGCGGGAGACCTTTAAAAACTCTCCTCCGCGCGCATAATAAAATGATCGAAAAAACGACGCGCCTCCTCGGTCGAGCAGAGCCACGCCATCAGCCTGCGCCATTCCCCGTAATATTATACGGTCCCGGCGCGCATTCCACATAATCCCCATTCTTCTTCCGCGCGGACGACGGGAAAAGCGACAGGTGCGTTTTGAGAGATTCGCGTTTTATGCGCCGCGCGCCGCTCGCGCAACAAGAAAGAGGGAGCTGCGGGGAGAAAGAAGAGGAGGGAGCCGCGTCCCTGGAGAAATTTATTAGTGCCGACAATATCGAGCAGCGATTACCCGACGGTGGCTCTCCGATCCTCCTCCAATTAGGCGAGCTCTCGCAAATGAAGCTATTATTCCAGTGCTCCCGCGCGCGACTCTCTCTCTCTCTCGCATTACACGGCTCGCTCGTTTTCCTTCCCTCCGTCGCGCGCTCAAGTCCAAGGGCCGCCGCATAATATCGTCCCGGTATTTTATTGATACGGGAGGGAAGTAACGTTGTTTTATGATGTAGGTGCCGCGCGGCAGCGGGCCGCGATTTATATCGCGCGAGCGCAAGGCTTTGAAGTTACGATTGTGGAAGGATTCCGGAGCTCGTCGGCGGCGTGCCGGGAAAAATATATGTATCGAGAGGACGCGTGTTTTGCCGCGCCGCCGCCGAGCGCGCAGCCGCGCATTTTCATTTTTCATTTGTAGTAATAGTCGCTCGCGGATCAAGAAGAGAATGTTATTTACGAGCGGTGTCCTCGTTTTCTCTGTTATTAGGGTAATTAGTAGCGCTTTTTCCGCGAGGTGGAACTTCGTTTGCGGAACGGTCGTAAAGGAATTTACGAGCGTTACAAAATCTCGTACAATTCAATCAATAATTTTCTTACTAACGAAGAAAATAATTATTTGAATAATAATTTAATGCATCAACCAGACGGAAAAATAAAATTATTGGAGGAATGAGGAAGAAAATTTGACGAAGATGAAAATGAAACGAAATTGATTTTGTAAAATGTTAAATAACATTAAATTTATAATTGTTCAAAAATGATTAAATATCATTAATCGAGCAAGTACGAAATTCCGCACTGCACATTTACTCATTTTTTATTTTAAACAATTGCCGGAAAGTTCATCGAGACAGTTTCAATAAATGTCTAGAAAACAGCAAAGTGGTTAAGGTAGCCGCGAGCATCTATGCAGGGCCGCTCGTTTCATGTATGCTATAAAAGTTTTTTTTAAATCATTGTAAACAAAGTAACATGACTGCCTACAGCGACACATAAAATTCCACTCAGACAAGAGTCCTGCTTTTTTCCTCGCAGCCAAGAGCTCGAATCGCAAGTGTTTAGTCTCGACTTTTAAAAGGCGCCTGCACTGAAAAAACGATTCTCTTATTACAAACGGAATCCGCTTGTCAGAAGAGGAAATTCTTCTCAATATTTATTCTAGCGGATTTCTTCTTGTGACTCAAGGAAAATCCTCTCTAAATCAAGTAACATGGTCGCAAAAAGAAATAATTTTGAACGCAAATGTATTTTCAATTTTAAAAATTGATTTACGACAAGAGGAAATCAATTGGTTACTATAAAGGGCTTCAATTTGTAATAAAAGGATTGTAATTTTAGAATTAACACGATAGAAAGTCAAAAGGCAGAGGGGAAAAAATTTTCAAAAAAGTCTTTTTTCCCTTAAAGGCTTTTTTGTAACCCTGGTAGAATTTTTAATCTATAAAATGGCCATGAAACATGGCCAGTTTTCCGGTCATAATGAAACGTTTTTTGAA
>JAWWEM010000030.1:1141983-1156631 GCA_035582935.1 Ormyrus thymus | reverse complement strand
ACTGTAGCGTTTTGTATGTTATGTAAATTATGTAACTCTGGATTAATAAATAAATAAATAAATAAATAAATAAATAGATTACGCATTAAAATATGAATTTATTTTGAGCAAGTTGTTGTTGCTATTCGTTAATGAATTAACGACACAGTTAGCAGCCCATTTTTGCGCCGGCTACAAAGCCAAATACCCAAAAGAATCCAGCATTAATCAAGCTAAATGTCGATTAATCATATTTACCTGCGTTTACGGCGAGTAAAATATTCAAGCAGTCCGTAAAAGCGTCTCCTTGCACCCTCTTAAAAGGGCGATAAACTTTTTCTGAATTTAACAGTCCCGCTCAGCTCTCGGGATTAAAATTTAATATCTTCTACTGCTCCTTTATATATTCGTCAAAGTTAATACACATATATACCCGAGCAATCGTAAAATCGAAAATAGCACGCGGGGACGATTTAACGGAACGCGGAAAGATTCGCGCGACGAGGCGGTAATGAGTTCTCTCTCTCTCTCCTCCTCCTCCTCCTCCTCCTCCTCCTCTCGCATTTGCTCTCGGTCGATGATCGCGCACCTGTTTCTCTCTAAACTCTCTTGGGTCAAGGTACGTCTAGGTTGTCGGGAGGCCATTAGCCCCTCGCGTCCCCCCCGCGTCAGAATATACATATAGGATACATGCCTACCTATCGTATCTGCGATAATCTTGTTCGGCGAGTGCGTGCGCGCAGTGCGCAGGCGCAGCTCATTCTTTCGCGGCTAGTTTTGCCTTTTTCATGTACCCCCATGACCGTCTGATGTTTCTCCACTGGATTTTTCTCGCTTGCGCTATCTCGCTTTCTTTAAACTATCTGCCCGCTCGGCTGCCGCGGAGAGGCGAGCGCGAAGAATATCGAGTTTTCGAGATGTAAATATCGCCAGTGGGGAATCCTTGTTAACTTGTTGCCGGGAGTTTCTTTTAATTAAAACTTACCTCGGGCTCGATCATGGACACTCTTCGGGAAATTACAGTTTTTCAATGTAAATCAGTGTGCGCCTGAGTTTGTAAAGTGCGAAATTGATTTTGTGACTTTCTAATACGCGGTTAATTGGCAATCTTCTGGTGAATCGCCATTTTTCTAACGCTCGACTCGCAACTTCTTTCCGGCGAGTTCGTTAAATTTTATTGAAGCTTAAAGGGGGGAAAATGAGGGAATAATGTAGCCAACGGAAATCGGAATGAGCAGTTCTTTATCGTGAGAATACTTTGGCCAGGGTCATTATCCATTTACGCAGCCGAAAGCGTGTTAATAAACTAGTTTTAGCGAAGATAAAGTAATTTACGCATTATTAAGTAAATGCAAAAGTTTGACTTTTTACGCGAACAATAATAATACGAAAAGTTTATTGCAAAAACCGCTAGAATGTTTCATTTTTATTGAAAAATGGCCAAAAAGTAATAAAAACCTAATTCTAATCTGAGGAAAATGATAGTTTGCATATATGATACTTCATTAGTATCAAAATTATCTTTTGAGTTTTACAATAATTTAAATGTATATGAAGAATATTCGTTTAATTTGAAAACTAGCAGAAATCCAGTAGAAAGCTATAGAACTTGAATAAAGATAACTAATTGATAAAAATAAAATTTTGCAAATTACAAAACTTTCGCATTTTAAAATTTTAATCTGCAGATCTTTCACGTGGAAAGATGTACATGACAGCAGTTTTTATTTCATCTATAATCACCCATACGAGATTACAAAATTAGAAATGTAAAATCATGTATTAGTCAAAAATATTTTTATGCCTCAATCCCCGAGGTGACCCAAAAAACGTCCGCTAGCATTAGTTAATAAAACAGTATTTAAATGGCGACAAATATTTCAGCTTCTTGCTTTACGCAAATTAAATAAGCATTAAACCGATAAACCGATTCCATATCTACGATTTATTCAAAACGCGTCATTAAAGGTGCCTTTCAAAGGCGTACCGTTAATTTTGTAGCGTCGATGCCCAAATCGCGTATTTGAATCCTCCATAAACATCGCGCAGACGAGAGGACTGCCTGCAGATACAAAAAAAGGCTGCTCGCACGCACGTCTCTGCATCTGGTTCGCCTAGTTCTTTGATGTCGCGAAAGTTCCTCTGACATCAGCGCCTCTGGCATTCGGACGCGCGAGAGTTCCACTTAGCGCATTACGAGATATCGGCAATCTCCCGTAGTGCAGATTTAGTAGCAGTGATCGGTCAGTAATAATCTTCTCATTTTTCCGAATAGATACTGATTACGTCATGTTTTTAGGAAAATTTCAGTATGATCTGCAGAGTTTTTAAACATCAAGTGGGTTATTCAAGTCTCTTTGGTTGTCCAACAAACTTTTTTTCTTTTGTATTTAATCGTCACTAAACTTAATATTAGAAGCCCCGTTCAATACACAGAGGTATAATTGGAAATTCTGAAATTACATTCTTGTTCTGAAGAACAATTTATCGAATGTTCACCACTTGCTTCAGTAAAATTGTTATTTATAATTTTAAAAAATCCTTCTTTTCTTTAATCTTTATACGGAAGAAAAATGACATTCAACATTAGAATCTTACTGCAATTTATATTTTATTCAAACACAAACATCATCCTTCAATATAACTTGAAACATTCGAATCTACTCTCGAGCCTGCTCCGCTTCCCATGTAAGCAACCGGTCGCGTGCTTAGACGCTTGAAATGTGGCCAAGGTGCTTTGTGCCGGGCAACATTGTACTCTCGAACATCTCTTTCGTCGGGGTACGCTGAGCGCGCGAACCGTAAACCGTTTTACGGCGCGATTCGCCGCTGCGTCTTCGTGCGAAATGAAAAATTAGCCGACAGGATTTTATCTGCTTATTAAAAGCAAGGAAATACGCGAGGCTTCGACGCTCATTGATTAAGTTATTGTGAAGATACGGCACAGTCTGGAAAATTATGGCGAAGCGCGGAAAACGCCAGATAATTTACTCGGCTAGCTTTAGCTTCAGTTCGGTTTAGCTTTATTTAATTATGAGGTACCACTCGGCTTTTTTCCGCGCCGCGTTTTCTTCTGCCGAGATAAACGGCAGTTACTTTCTCAATAACTGTCTAAGTCTGGTAAAACATTTTTCGCGGATCTTATTATACAATAATGTTACATGTGGGCAAATGCGAAAAGGACATTTATGTTTGTTTTGATAAATATTATTGATTATTTACGTAAATTTATATTTTCAGCGTTTTATGTTTTATGCATGGAAGTACATAAGCTACTTTGCGCAAAATATTACACAAAAAGCTTTCCCCGTTTATGTGTTTATTACCGTATTCCGATATTACGAATTAAATTTTACAAATAAATTACGTTCTTCTGTGAATATTATAATGTCGCTAATAAAAGATTCACTTTTTAAAAGCATTTTATAGTGCACCCTTGATATGCTCAGAGTCCGAACGTAAAGTTTTAACCGGACATTAACAGAATTTTTATTATTCATGCGTCAATTCAAAGAGTTCAAAACAACGAACAGTTATTCAAATAAATTTATATTTATATTTGACGCAGTAAAACTGTCCTTTTTAAAAGTCCACCGAAGGAATTCGCCTATTAGAACTTAGACGCATAAACTAACGCTTTCTATTCCGTCATAAACTGAAGTAATTTTCTCCACTTGGATTATTAAGCAACTTGCATTGCGAGATAGACTTTTAATATTGATTATTTTCCTGGAGTTTTAAAGGCAGGCGTGACCAACGTTCAGTGCGTACAAGCCAACTGCAATGATACACTAAAGTTCTTTGAGAGGTTATTAATAATTGATGGGTATCTTGTGAAGAAGGCATTGGCGCGCGGGTAATTAATTATTATTGTGCGATTTCTATCGATCTGTCAACTCGTAAGAAAGGATGAAAATTAATGAGCGCTGATTTGATTCTCTTAGTTTGCAGGGAACGTATGTATACAGCTTATATAATTCATATATAAAAGATATACTGACATTCTGGATAGTGATAGCTAAGAACGCTTTTTGTACTCTTCTTTTGAATATTTTTTATTTGAAATATGAATATTTCGAAAAACTGGTATTCACATATGAAATTAATGCCAGTATACAAGATGGCCACTTTTACACTGAAAGTATATAAGATTATCAGGACATCTTTTTTACTTTAAGAACTATTTCCATCTGTAAAAGTAAATAAATTTATGATTTGCTTACAATTTATTTATTTTTAAAATTTTCAAAGATAATTTATCATACGAATATGTCTAATTTTCCGATTTCGATATATAAAATTACGAAAGAATACTGAAAAAACGATCCTGTTCACTCAGAGTCCTCTTGTATGGAAATTATTTTCTTTTGAATCCAATCTGTTCAATATAAAAAGGTTTTTCCTATCAGATCGAATAAAATCTTTTTGAATCGAAAAACCATAGTTTACATGGGCAGAGGAAAATCCTCTCGTAATCAATCCTCTTGCGTGCAAGAGGATTTAAGCTAGTCACAAAAGGTCTGCTTCCTCGCTATGCAATCCTTTTGTCGAGAATGTCATTTTCACTGGTTACAAAAAGAGCATCTTTTTCGGCTATTTTGATAAAATACTTATTATGCTTACAATATTTGTCATAAAAGATGACTCAAGATAACTCAAAATAACAATATAGTTGGTCTAAAAAATGAAAAGAAAATCGACTTTTTTTCAAAACCCAAAAGGCTAACGGGAAAAAAACTTTTTCAAAAAAGTCCCGATAAGCCCCGCCAGAGGCGAAAAACTCTGGGCAAAAAGAACTTTTTCAAAAAAAGCCCCGGTAAACCTCGCCGAAGACAGGGCTTACCAGGGCTTTTTTGAAAAAGTTCTCGTTGCTCAAAGATTTTTTTTCCCTTGAAGGAAAAAAAAAACGTTCTTTAAAAGAGCCCCCGTAAGCCCCGCCTCTGGCCTCTGGCGGGGCTTACCGGGGCTTTTTTGAAAAAGTTTTTTTCCCCTTTGCCTTTTAAAAAAAAAGTCGATTTTTTTTCATTTTTTAGACCAACTATATTGTTATTTTAAAGCATAAGTATTTTATCAAAATAGCCGAAAAGATGCTCTTTTTATAACCAATGAAAATTACATTCTCGAAGAAAGGATCGCATGGCGAGGAAGCAGTCCTTTTGCGACTAGTTTGAATCCTCTTGAACGCAAAATTCCGTTGAACGCAACATTGAACCCACAAAGCCTCGATTTACATATCGCGAGTTCTAGGTAAACAAATTCAATGTTATTGTCTACCGGATTAATATCCGATAGACAACAACTTTTTCGGGTATACAAGGGGCCCATTTCGCACATCGAGCACGCTATTTTCCCTCAGCCTTGGCACCGAGCGGAAACCTTCGTGCAGTTCTTGTCCAAGTCCGGCTGACCACCAGGTAAGCGGGCGAAAAACTCTCTCTCTAGGAAATCCTTAGTGGAAGTTCTTGGGAAGCGAGATATCAATTAACCTTCGGGGAAAATTTCTGCTCGTGCCGCGAGAAGGGTGCGATTTTTCTTTTTGGTTTATTTTGTAGTATAATTTAATTTGCGGTTGAATCATAAATTTAAATTTAAACTTAGTTTTAGAGACATTTATTTAAGAATAAGAATTTAGTGTGCAAGTAGAAATAATACAATAAAAAGATAATTAATTTAAATAAAAAACGATTGACTCAATCTTTATGAAAAACCTCACAACTATGTATACTCTATGAATGTCCATTCCTGGGGAAACGTATATGCAATAATTATGTATATTCTATACAATTTTTTTTTTACACGGGTCTACTCGTGAAAACTATAACTTTTCGATTCAAAAAGATTTTATTCGATCTGAAAGGAAAACCCTATTTATAATGAGCGGATTGAATTCAGAGGAAAATAATTTCCGTATAAGAGAACTCTTTTTCTGAGTGAAACTATAATTTTGCCATCCCATACTTGATTTTTCAAAAGTTTTGCAATTTTTTGTTCCAAATTTAGAAAAGAAGAATATTTTACAATTGGGATCGATCGGAAGCTGAGAATAAATTCTATTTATTAAAAAAGTTACAAAACAAAAAGTCAGAAAAAATATAATTAAAGATTCATCAATACATTTTTGAACCAATATTCTTGATAAATTATTTTTGTGCTAATCTTTTAAACTAACTTTCTTTTAGTTTCGTGGAACTTATTCTAACATTAAAAATGGCTTATATTAGAATATTTATAATATTTGTTCCAGTGTTATAAGTTATTAATAAATTATTGATTTCTTTTTTTAAAGCGCGCTTAATTCAATACCCCCTTGGTTACATTACAGCACATCCCCTAAAGATATTGAAAATTTGTAGCTTAAATAGGAAATAGTCCCTTTGGCAGTTGTTCTATCTTAATTTTATGTTAAATTTTCTTAGTAAAATTATTAGGAGTACTTCTGGAAAATTGAACTGGTTTTAATAAGACCTGTAAATCAGGTATCATCAAAAGTTATAAATAAGATGCAATATCGTTTTTTACACATCACAATTAATATACTTTTCATTACTTTCCACTAATAGATGACTTTCATCAATTTTCAATGAAACGAAACAAGAATAATAAAAGTCAGAGCACGAAAACCGTGTACTCTCCAGGTCTAATCCTCGCAGATCCTATTAATAAGGGTAAATAAAGATATGCGCCGAGTGGCCCCGACGAAACAAAATGCGAATCTTTTCGCGGAGCGTCATTCTTATTGCCTTTTTCTCTCGCTTCCAGATACCTACTGCGCGCATCTCTCTTTTTCCTCCTCCGTACCTCTCCCTTTCTCGAGAGCATGCGTTATAATCTCGATATCCCATATATCCACGTACAAGACATGCCTCCCATTTTAAATATAGCATCGTGTAATTCATAATAAATGACTTATAAATGCAATGTACTTTTTGCAAAAAGCCCTGGCAAAGAGAGCGAGAGCGAGAGAGAGAGAGTTAGAGAGGGAGAGAAGAGAGCCGAGGCGGCACGCACGCACTCTCGCGTCACCCACACAGAACCGAGCAGCCCTTGCAAATAAAGCAAACCCGGTCGTCATCGCACGCGAGCTTCTTATACACGGTGTTTTGCCAAATAAATCCTAAGATTATTCAATTCGACGGCTTGCGCAGTCTTAATACTGTTTTGCAGTTCCGCTGATGTATTTCGGGTGTTCTGTTAAAAGCTCACGGGTGAAAATTTCTATTATTCTTTTGGATAATAAAATATTGAAACGATCGCCCGATAAAATTATTCATATTAAAAAATAAAAAAAATAAAGAAATTATAATAGCCGAGACAAACAGAATTCTTAATTAAATGAAATACAATCTGCACTTGCGCGATAACTGATTCAAAGTGGAAGTGATTCACGCAAGTATTAAGTTTCATTATGGCCTTATTGTCATAAAGCAAAAGCAGACGTGCCCAAGAAAGCGAAGCTATCGGTACCCCTTTAAAAAAAGCATCGCGCCTAGGTGAAAAGCCAAAAGGCGCGCAATCGCGCGAGTATCAAGTGATAGAAATTATGCGCCTCGGCCGCGGAGAGCGCGGAATCGAGGAAGAAAACGAGGCGGCCAGGTAAAAATGCGTATTCCTCGGCTTTATTCAATATGCACTTAATTACGTTTACAGCCTCGGCGCCGGCCTTTTCTTTCCTTTATACCCGCATGTATACTTTATGGCTCACCCCGTAGAGGTGGGCCCGCTTACTCCTCTTCTTCTCTCCTCCGCTGCCGAGTCGAACTGCTGCCGAGCACGCGGGGTGCAAGCGGAGAGAGAGAGAGAGAGAGAGAGAGAGCGTGTTGCTTTATTAGGCATAACGCGTCTTGCGAGCTCCTCCGCCGTGTATTCCCAGCCGATGATTTAGATAAATTGACGCGCGGCGCGCCGCCTGGCGGGGGGAAATGAGAAATGCTGAGGCGAGGGAGCCCGCTGATTAGAATGCAGATGACAGATACTGGTAAAACGCTTGTACGCAGATATTTATTATCATTGGCGAGCCGCGCGGATTCGCGCCGGGGCTCGGATTCGCGAGCTGGAAAACAAAGTCGACTGTCCGGGGGTTACGGTCGATGAGCAGATTTCGCTTTTTACATTGCTTGCCAGTTTACCTGGTTAGTGGAGAATTAAAGGAATATTAATTAATAAAAAAAAATTCGAGGAATGAACGTAATAGTTATTCTAGGTTATATTCAAATCTAATGACCACGCCAGTGTCTGTTACGGAGTTATTAATGAATTAAGCTTATTATCAAATACAATAACTTCCCTTTTGGCCCGTTTTTCATAAATAGCCAAAAAATACTCCATAATTGGCCAATAAATGCTAAAATTTAATCTCAAAGCATTAAAAATGGTTTGATTTCTACTAGGGTTGCTGTTTTAACTGTACATAACCAACGAATTGTTTTTTTTTATCTTGTAAAATAAATAAAAATGTGGCAAATTAACAGCCCCTTCACACTATAACTGCAACAATGCTTTATGAATTCAGCAGCTTACTTATCTCCGCACTGTTTATCCTTAAGCCTAATTTACTTACCGCGCTACGCGAGACACTTATTTGCATGTTAAATAACTTTAATGAATAATAATGCGCATGAAATTCCATACTTCTATTATTCTTCTGAACAATGCAATCTTAAATCATATTGTATAATTACCCTTTTCCAGACTAGATCTGTCACGATAAACGGATTCCATGCATTTTTTGTATATTCCCCGCTTACAAGATAAAAACTTGATTGATAAAACGAAGTTTAACGCGCTTTAAGCGAACCCTCCCTGTAAAACGTAATTGCATCATTAAGAAGAAAAACTGTGAGAAGACAATTCAGCAGAATTCGATGGGTGCACAACACCTTTGTAAACGGGTACTTCTCTTCTATTATGCATTATAATACAGATTTTTTATAAAACAAGTAACTGAACAGTTAACAGTGCTGCGTAAATATTTTTATAAGAATTCTTGTAAAATATAATGTCCAATAACTCAGCTGCCTTTACCGGCAGGCGATTCAAAATTATTCATAAATTTGAATTTTTTCACTTTATTACCTTCTCACGCGAAGACAATTTAGCTCGTTAAATAATTATATATAAATAAATTAAAAGATTCACCGCTTCTCAAGCTCGATCCCTCAACGGCTTCGAAAAAGAACAATGCTTCGAAAACAAAAGCTCGCTCGCGAGGGTTGGCGCTCGCCGACTGCCGTTACCCGGAGAATGCGAGGAGCTGCCGCATTAAAATTTATAACGAGTCACCTCGCGCGTCTACTATACTACTGCACCGGCGCGCGAGCGAGCCGCGTAGGCATATAATTATACATAAAGTATCATTAAGTTGCCATAATTCTTGCGTTATTGCATTATTTAGCGCGGCGCCCCGCCGCGCGAGACGCGCGGAATCTCCGACTCCATCGGCGCGCAATATCTCGCCTCTTCGTTCTTTCCGTCCGGCTAAATAATTTTCTATTATGATCCTGTCTCCCTCCCTCGATCGCGAGCCCTCGCTATCTAGTGCCCTTCGCGCCCGAGGGAAGTTGCGCCTTGCGCGCTGCCCTGCTTGACAAATTGCTATTCGTTCCTTGGCTCTGTCAAAAATCATGGGCTCTCGAAATTATGGTAGAAGGTTCAAAGTAAACAATTAATTTTCTCCTTCTAAAATCAAGGTAGCAAGCTGAATTTGTAAGAAAGATGAATAAAATTTGAACGAACATTTCACACAGTCTCCAGATGTAAAGAAGACTGCAAAATGTTTGTTGAAAGTCAGACTTTTCCGTACGGAAGGTAAAAAAGCTTTGATATATTATTATAGAAATTGCATTTAATGCGTGGACGTTAGGTATAAACGTTTGTAAAAGAAAACAGCGTGATAGGAAAATCCTTTATTTTAGGATTTCAGCCTGGTCGCAGACTTTAGTAGACCTATTTACTAAATTATCACTTATAGGCAGCTCAATTATAATAATTTATTTGCACGAAGCGTATCATGTCCCACATTAAAGAATCTTATCGCAATTAAAATAAAGAGCACCGGCCGCTCTCGTTTAAAACAACAACAATAAAAAGTTTCTATCAAAGTAA
This sequence comes from Ormyrus thymus, assembly GCA_035582935.1. Lineage (NCBI taxonomy): Eukaryota > Metazoa > Arthropoda > Insecta > Hymenoptera > Ormyridae > Ormyrus > Ormyrus thymus. Next base: position 1,146,551 of record JAWWEM010000030.1, on the reverse strand, counting down.
ATTTTTCATCGACAATTTGCATCCGTCGGACATACTGCAGAGGGAGAGAGAGAGAGCTTTCATAAGCTGGTCCGATCAGCGATGGTCGCGCGACAACCGTAGCGGTCGCTTTTTAAGCGTCGGCCATTAACAGCCTCCACCTTTCGGTCGTGCCTGAGAGCGAAGGGACATCATTGGACTTTTATTCAAGAAAACCAATCATTGAGACGTTTACCCGCGCGCATCGGTATAAGGGGACTTAATTGCCGCAAAAAGCAATCATTCACGCTCCCCGAAGAAACAGAGCAGCAAAACGACCCGCCGTGGCGAAAAAGGAAAGCCCCGACCGCGGCGAAGAAAAGAAAGAGAGAGGAGGCACTAAATCGAGAAACGCACATAAATCGAGGAACGCAGCCGCGCAGCGGAGAGCGGGGCCGCATTATGAAGTCAAGATGCAGGCGATGTGGTAATGAAACCCTCGATCGGAGGGAACACAACGCGGCGCGCGGGCACGGATGATACGCCGCACACGCATGCACACATACCCACCGTGGGCGAGACTACGACGGCGACGGCGACGACGAGGACAGAGAAAAAAAGGGAGTACGAGAGAGAAGGAGCGGATGCCGAGAGAGAGGAGGCGCCGCGGGGATGAGGACCAGCCGCCACTGCTTGCGTGTCGAGGCTTAATGAATGCAAACCACGATCCGGAGGCACAGCAGCAGCAGCGGCAGCGGCAGTGCAGCCTCTCGGCCCGTTGTTTTCCAGTCCAGATAGCCTATAATTTTTATTGTCACGGGAGAAATAGCAGCCTCCTGATGGAGGCGCGCACGGGGCTTATCTGCCTGCTCGACGCTCCTCCTTTTGTGAGCCCGGTGCCGTGTTCCCTGCGTTTTGTTGCCCTCGCTTTAAGGCTACCCCTCCCCTCCCGACTTCCTCTCCTTCGCAGCGTCGCTCGCTTATGCTGAAGATTTTTATTCCTCCCTCTCTCCGCGCCGCCGTCACTCTCGCCTCTACTCCTTTTCTTTTGCCCGTCCTAATCTCCTTTTTTTGCCGCTCTCTTTCTTCCTAACTTCTTATATTTTCAACTTTTTAAACCTTTTTCTGCTGCTGCGTTAAAAGGTTAAATATGCAGCGATATTGTACAGCGCTTACATTTTACGCTTCGGAATTTAGTAGGAGAGATATCTGCTTGTTACGGTACCAAAGGATCAAGCTCGGATTTCGGATTTCACAGTAAAATTTTTCGCCTCAGAGATACATTTCTAAAAATGTAACACACAATTCAATATTGCAGAGTTCAATGTATAAATATATATTTAAAAAGTTTTATTAGTTTAATATTTCGTCTCCGCGAGGTATTTTATCATTCAAATCTCGAGTTAAAGAAATAATAGTTATGACAAATATCAATGAATCATCATGAAGAAAGGCAATAACTATAATTAATTGAAAATATGCAATATTTTATTAATCTTAGAAAAATTGTTTACATAAAACAAAGATCCTTTTTTCCTTTACAGAAGTGCATCAACATTTCCCAAATTGGGAAGTCCAATATTACTAGCATAACCGTCCCGAATAAAATCATTGTACAAGCAACAATAAGTGTATCCTTTGTCGATATTATTAAACTGCGGGAAATTATTACGGCACACTGTGTGCTCTGGACAAACTCTGTAGTTCCCTGGAATATTATTTGCTACCAAGTAAGGATTGTTAGCCGTTACAAACACGACAGCACGATTACTGGCACGGTGGTACGCAACTTTGAAAAGTAATCTGGGTACCATCAAAACTGGAGAACCTCTGACCATATGAGATTCCAAGAAAAAAGTTCTATTTTCGACTGGAGTATAAACTAATTCCAGGTCGTAAAGACTACCAGCCCAAACGTCAAGGTCTCCGTTATCCCTTGCCAAAGATCTAACGTTGTCCTCGACAACTTTCCAATTTCCGTTATTGATACTTTGCCACATTGGAAGAACATTGATATAGTAGAAAGTGCTGTCTTGTTGAGCCGTGTAATACATGTCAGCTCGAGCAATAAGATGACCTCTTGCTAGGAAGTGCTCACCTGTAATAGATATATTATTTGTTTATACCACCACTTTTCATATAACTTGAATAATAATTATTGAAAAACATATCATTCGATAAAATTTCTTCATTTTATGGGAATTTATTTATTAAGTAATTATAAAAAATAATAGAATTCATATTTGCGTTAATTACCAATTCTTAAATACGCAAATATTGAGTCGTTTACATTAAACATTTTAATTTAATGCTTATGTATAATTGGAAAGCAATGTATTAGAGTAAAAAGAAACTTGAATTGCTAATGATATTCAAATTCTAATACAGGTTTAACAAAAATATATTTAAAGCTCACCTGTAGTCGGTATATACCTATCAACCAAAGTTTGATTCATGCCAAATTCTTGAGACAATTGTGACCGTTGCGAGGCTCTAGTATAAGCTCGTACAACTGGGATATTATCATAGAATCCACCCACTCTGAAACCTGGATTTTGACCAACAGTTTGTCTTCCAGAAATAGCGCCAGGGATGACTGCATGGGCCCATGTTGTACGTCCTCTGTTACTGTTCCAGCAGAGATCAATTGTGCGGGAAAAAATGTTTCGCGTAGCTTGGAAACCAATTTCGACTACACGTCCATTTGGACAATTTCCAGTCTCTCTAGTGGTTGAAACGGGTATTTTGTTGCAGCGAACGTTGCTGAATTCACGTACAGTGGTGGGCGCTTGGAATCTTGTTCCGCTGCTGCACGTGAGACGAAGAGTGTTACTACCACTGGAAACGCCAAGAACTTCAACTATGGTCCCAGGACAGTAACTCTCTTGAGCTTGATTGCTGTTAAAGTTTAGAATATTCGGGACTCTTCTGTCAGGATACACGGCTCCACCGTTAGTGTTCAAGAGCAGCGGTGAATTGGTACCAAAGTCTCGAGATGTATCCAGCCGACATTGTGCCCCTATAAAGAAATGGGTAAAATATTAAAATATCCATAAATGCTAAACGTAATAATGCCTGGAGCGTGCGTTAATCAAAACAATAGTTTTAACAATAGTTTAACAATAGACGGCCCGACGAAGCTATAAAAGCTCCTGTTCTCTTTCGTCCGAGGAACCGATAAGTCCTGAATTATCCGACATCATACGATTCAGGCGAGGACGCCTAATAGCCGCCGCACAGTGGCCGATTTTGCCCATTTACGCAAACATAGGGGAATTTTCGGAATGTCTTTAAATGTTTCTTTGTTTGACTATAACTTTGGAACAAATAAAGATTTTTGTACAAAGTTTTTTTAATGGATAGGATTTGATCTTACCTTTCGATTGCCGGCAGTTAAAGTATTTTACAATTAATTGTTGGAAAGTTACAAGTGATTTAAAAAAATTGATTTTTTTTAGATTTTCGGTGAAAGAACTCAAAATTTTTGAAAAATCAAGCGTTAGACTGAATGGAAGCAGCTTCTTTTATATCGCAACATTAGAAAACATATTCCAAAGTTAAAAGAAAATCCGTGACTCAAAGGTCGTATCCTCTCCTAGTTAATGGCGGCAAATGATACTCCAAAATTTAACAATTGATATTACAAAAAAATGTTTTACAAAATATAATGAGACTAGAATCTCTGAATTTCTAAGACTTACAGGTTCCTCTGATAGTGAAAAAAAGCAGCGATAAGATGTTAAGGATGTAAATCATCTTTGCTTTAAAAAATTATACTTTTCGTGAGAAAAAAAGAACTTGACTGATTTGAGTGTGAGTGCACGCTTTATATGCTTTCATTTTTTGTTATCTGAACTGGTATCTTATGTGATATTGTACGTCATTGTTTTTACAGTCGGATTAAGCTTCTATTTGTCTCCATCATTAAATATTTATAATTTTCGAATTTCACAAATGAAAAATGATTCGAAAATAAAGTATTTGGATGAATCTTGTGCGATTTTTTCAGTTCATTACTTTCTTTACCTAATATTTTCTCTATCATTTTAAACACTTTGTGTTACGATATTCAGTATAATATAAGGTATAAATATACATAGTATATCCGAAGATAATGGAAAAAATCATAAACTTGTAAATTAAGAGGCTACCTCAAAATAATTTTTCAAAAGAATCAAAATTTTTTTCATTTTTGCTCACTATTATCTATAGAAATAAGGTAGAGACCTTCTTTTATCTCAAAACGTGATATGCCTTAAGGTAGTACCCTCGACTAAATTTAGGGTTTACAAAAAAATCTGTATCTTTAAATTGTTAAATCTAAGAGTTCGAATAATACATGTATGTTAAAGTAGAGAAAGTAACGTTGAAGAAAAAAAATTGAAAAACGCATTTTCGTTTAGTACAATTTGAAATATCGATAACAAAGGCAATCGTTATTTCGCCTTTCAAGAAATATTTATTTTCTACCCGATTTAGATATGTAAGGGCTCATTGTGTTCCTTGTGCATTAATCTACAAATATACCGTGGGAAATTGAAAAATAATCTGGGAGAACAAAGTTGTGCTCAATTGTTTATATAAAAACACGTCAGGGCTGTTAAACAATT
>JAWWEM010000030.1:1119837-1141049 GCA_035582935.1 Ormyrus thymus | reverse complement strand
CGAATGCATGGGCTTGCATGAGCGTCACTGACGGTCACAGCGTCAGCGAACGAAGTGCTCCGACGTCCCCTTAAGAGAATCATTTATATCTCTCAGAATATAACTGGAAGTTATCGTGAAGTTATATATATCGGTGGGAAAACCGATAACTTCATGGGTGGGAAGAATTTTATGACGTCACCGTTTTGAAAGTAATGGAAAAATTTTAGATGCGGAAATCGGCGGCCTAACCTTTCTATCTTAAAATATTTTAATATAAGACAATCTTTTTAATTGAAATTTGTTGATTTTTAGATACTATAAAAAAAATTAGACATATTAAGTTAAAATACTATGATATTAATAAATTTTCAAAGCTATATAAAAGATTTGAAATTTGTGACAGGCCGAAATCAAAGTATATAAGAAACGGTCGGCCCGCCACAAGCGTCATCTGCACAAGCACAAGCGACTCCTACTTGCCACCGGGGCGCAACCGCGCCCTTTAATACTTAACAGTGTACTTGACTTACTGATAATTGATTTCATTCCTTTCTTTTGTTTGATTTGTATTTAATAGTCATTAAATTTATTAATTTAAATCAAAAAAGTTTAAATTTGGTTTATTTAGAAAAAGTTTATCTATCTGCAAATTTGTTTTTGTTAATTATGTAAGAGCAATTACAGTCCATAGAAAATAAATTTGTTTTTGTGATCAATAGGAGCTCATTTTAAAAGAGATCGGTAACCAACTCGTACTTGCCTAATTTTATACTTTTGCAAAAAAGTAAGCTTTTGTAATTTTTTCATACGTGATTTCCGTACTTAAATTTATGAAGTAAAATATTTTCAAGAAAGTTGAAATTTCTTACACGTTATCTAGATAACAATATTCTTTGCGGAAGCAAAGAAGAAAAAAGAGCAAGCACGAGATTTACTACCCTGGGTTCAGTTTTAAAGAAAATCAAAAGTGGAGTCTGTTTGCGTTCTTAATTATTAATCTCAGACTGAAACTTTATACGTTTGTCGCATAATGTGAGTTTGAATAAAATTGCTTATGAAATATTTTGTAAAACGTCTGTCTGAGAAGCTAAGAACGCTGTCGCTTATTTTGGCACTTAAACATTTAGTTAAATCGGGAATTTATTATCGGCGCCTGCGTGAATCGAATATAAATAAACTCGTCATCTCGGGCCCGAACTGGAATGCAAGAAGGTCGGAAAGGGAGGGCGCCTCGTGCGTGCACAAGTCAACAAGATATTACTCGGCGAATGAAAAAAGGGAAGAAAGTGCTTTCGGAGGCATCGCTCGTACGTGTGTAACCCGCTTTTCTCGAATTACAGCGGTCGCGCATCCTCGGCTCGGTCCGCTCTCCTCTGAAATCACCTGAAACCGCACTCGGGGGATAATTTGCATACGTATCTCCTGCCGATCCAGCTTTATGTACTCCCGGCCGCGCGAGGAGTCCTCCCCGCGATGTCTCTCACCTTTTTATCGCTCAATTCTCGGGCTCGCTCGCGCGGAATGCATAAAGATGTAGCGTCCGTCTGGCGTTGCCTCCACTCTATTCTCCAGGCGTGCTCTCGCCTGGGAGAAAGAGGGAACTTATGTTCTCTCACGTGCAGTCCGTCAGCTCTCTCGCGAGAGACGCCGCGCGAGGAGAGGAGCAGCGGATCCGAGAACGAGGCTTGACGCGTTTGTCTTGTCGCGCGGGGAAGACGCGCGGCGGAAAATGATTGTGAGAGGAAGAAACGCGCGCACGCGTGAGACTCGTTGTCGGGGCCGGGGGGATAGCTAGACGTCTGCCTTTATAAGCGATAGGGTCCGTACTTCAATGTATTGTCATTTTTTACGGAATTTATAATAGATTTTGAATTAGCCTCTCGGAGCCGAGCTTACACGGCGCGACTGCGTGCGAGAGGAGCAATTATCGTAATGAAGTCTTGCGAGTCGACATTTATTTTATTTCGGAATGAGCTGCGCTAAGCTGACGTTATTTTCCAACTATTTTTGGGCTTAGAACGTTTTCTTCTTCAAGCTCGAAAAATAAAGATGAGATTGTGCATGAAAAATCTTATTTAAATAATCCAGCTGCATGTTACCACGTTACCGTCAAGTTTGTTTAAAAAATGTCCTCTCCATTAGATAGTTAAAAGGGTTTAAATGGCACTCTCCTTTACTTTCCGTCGTAATTTTAACGAGCTTTAATCGACGTGCTGCGTTGAGTAAATAGATTAATGCCTTTAATCTTTGATCGATACTTTGGCTATCAGCTAGAAAAGCAATAATATGATTTTATTGGCCATTACGGTGTAATAATATGGCAAAAAGACTCGATCTAAAAAAAAGACTGAAAACCTTATCAAAATAATCTCCCGTAATTAAGCGTCTTATCCGAGTATAAAGTGCGTCAAGCGCGTCTGATTGAAATTCCTTCGATCATGGGAATTTGCATTAGAAAAATGAGCTCGCAGCCTCGGCGCTACTCTACCTTTTTCGCCATCAAGTTTGACAAGGCTCGGCGTTAAGTTGCGCCGATTAAGCCCCGCCGCGCGCGAGAGGCGTCTCGGGGAATTTTTCCCATAGAGCCTCGCGGTAATGAACGAAAAAAGAGTCGGGCGCGTGCTCTCTTTCGCGAAACGAGTCGGCGATATCATTACGCGTTTCCTTTATAACGCAGACAGCGCGGACGAGATGGATGATATCTCGGCGATTGAGCGGGATCGGCGTGGCAGAAGGGAGTACAGGGGCTCTCGAATATACGCACCGGCGACTACACGCCGCGGACTTGTCCGCGGACTCGCCGAGACTCGCCGGGACTCGCCGATAAGGCGGAGGCTGTATCGCAGATAGGAAAACGCTTATATGTTAGAGTTTAGCTGTTCACTGGCTCGTGAGATCTCACGGCCTCTCTCTCTGTCTCTCTCTTGTTCGCTTGCTGCTCGCCTGCGAACGTCCGAGGGGAAAAAAGGGGAAATGAAGATGAAGGAGAGGAAGCCGAGGAGACAGCGACCGAGGAAACCAGACATTATAATGCAAACACGGAAAGACGAGCTATCGCTAACGATGATGCTAATGTGCTGCTCGCGCGGAAAAACATTCTAATTAAAACGTTTATTGCACTTGGATTCTCGAATTACTGCATCGATATATATATTTGTGAAAATAATGCCGCTTAATCAGGCGAGCATTTTTACTGCGTTACCAGCGAGGCCTGCAAAGCGAGATCGAGCACTAAAAATTTAATTAATTACTTTAGAAACTTTAATTAATGCGGCGCGAAATAAAAAGAAATTTTCCCCTCCCACTCAGTCCCCAAGTAAAAGTAAATACGCCTCCACCCAGACTTTTGAGTTTGGCGAAACTCGTTAATAGAAAGAGATATGGCTTTTCCGCTGGGAGTATTATCAGAGCAGAATGAGGCAGGCTCTCGCAGCGTGCGTTTGAGCCTTGTACAGTAAATCGCTAAGCGCCACATGGGCTTTATCGTAAATCCGAAACAACGATCTCCTAAGCCTTCTAACACGGACGCCATTCACGGAAAGCCCGTATATCTTAACTATTAATCTTCCTCACACCTACAAGCCTCACACAATGTTTCATTAACGCATTAACAAGCGTACACAGGTACTCCCAGGCCGGCCGGCCGATTCGCGCACACGTACGGCTGGTAAAAAGGAGAGAGGAGGTATGCGCTTACGAGAGAGAGAGAGAGGCAACCGCAGGGCAATCAGAGTCAACAATGTTTTATTGTTACGTCAAATGGGCGACGTTGCGCCGCCGACGATACGGACAGGCGTGCATTAAGCTTATCATAACGGTATGCTGTTAAGTCGCGCGCGCGAGAGCGAGGGGCTTTAGCGGCCGAGGCCATCGACTGTCAGATCGTTCGGGATATCGGGGAAAGGGAGGAGGAGATGGGCGCCGAACAATGCCGCGAGTACGTGTACGTGTAAGAAGACCTGCCAGGCCGGAGCTAAATCCCCCCCGTCTCCTTTACACCTCTTTTCCTCCTTTATCCCCCAAGTGCGTGCGAGGAGCTCGACCGAGAGCTAGATTCCCAAAGTGCGACTAGCTTTATGCTTCGTTTCGCCTTTTTTCCCCTAATTTTAGCTGAGAAAATGCCAAGATTAGCGAGAGGCTGTCCGCGTTCCGACGCTTCCTCTTTCCCGCGGATAAAGCATTAAGGACTCGTTTCTTATCGGACCGAGTCTTTATAAACAAATTTTATTTTGCTTCGGTTAAAAACGTTGAAGAAACCTACTCTTGGGAAAGTTCGCCTGCTGAAATCCAAGCAGGGCCCAAAGCAAAAAGCCCCTGCTTTTCTCAATAATCATTTCGCTTCCCCGCCACCAAAAGGAGAAAAGCGCCAAGCAGTCATTAGCGCGGGTTAAAAAATCATCATTAAATGAACCTGTCTTAGTCATATCTTTGTCATTACAGCCAAGTACAGGTAAATTATAACATTTACAGTTCTTACGTTATCTCCCTCCCTGCCCCCCTCTCTCTCCTCTCCGCGGCAATCTCCATCCGCTTCTTCTCTCATTTCGTCCGTTTTTCTTGTAGCCCTTCTTTCTCTCCTACTCATTTCCTCCGCGCCTCTTTCTTTTACGAGTCTAATGCCGGCGAAATGGCAGGGTAAGAGAGAGAGAGAGAGATGCGCGCACACGCGCACGCGCCGAGCGTAACGGGACCGCGGCGAGCGCTCTTAGCCGTATTCATCACGCGCGACCTTAAACCTAGGAGGGAAGCTGGAAAAAAGTGACAACCAATTTATAACCGGGATAATTACAATATTAAGTCGCCGGAGGCTCGCGAGCACGCGCCCCAAGAGGCGCCGAGCGTAGGCTTTTGTGCGGGGAAGCGCATCGACGGCTCGTTCGGAACGTTTGCCGGTGACTTCTGGCACCTGCGCGAGTTCAAAGAGACTGAAATTTCGTGAAAATTATAATAAATATACTGAGCAGTTTAAAGACCCGAATTAATCAGTAATGAGCTGAAAACTTTATACTTCTTGCTATATGCGTACGCATCAACAATAGGAACCGAATGCGCGTGGCCGACTTTTAACGGCAGTCCCAGGGGACTTAATCCAGCTCGGCTCGTCCCCCTCGTGAACGCGAATCCTTTTTCTCGGCGATGCTGCCGGTGTTTTTCGTCCTGCTATTTTATTTTCGGGCCGCGAAATTGACTGTACGCTGCACGCGTGCATTCGCCACGCTTCTCCCGTGCGCTTTTTTTGTTACGCACACATATGACATGACTATAAGTCGCGGTCAAGCGACCGCAAAGAATGCGAGACGTTTTCGAAGCCCTCCGCTCTTTTTCTCTCTCGCTCTCCCGTTCCTCCTCGGGCGCTCGCGGTATGGAATTACCTTAAATTATTTTCATCTTCTCAAATTTGACAATGACGCGGGTGCTTGCTTTTTGCTTTATTTCCCAGGCGCTCTCTGCAGCTTTAAATTATGCCCGGGCTAAGCCTTTCCGAAACTTTCCGCGGGTTTATTATCATCCTACATGTTAAGTTTCATCGCTCATTCGGCGTAAGACACTTAGGAATAAAGGTTTTCAAAAGCATCGAAATAAAAGAATGAAAAGATTCGACCCGGCAGCAATAATTTGGCTCGGGCGAAAAATAAAAGGGAGGCCCCGAAAGGCTCGCATTTAGAAATATACTGGACGGAGGAGGCAAACGGACGGTCTTAGGAGTTTTTTAACAGGGTGGCCCATTAAAGCCGGTGCATCGAACGGTCACTCGCGCTTGCGAGAGCGTGCAAACGAGGATGATTCCTTTCCGAAATGACGCCAATAAGGCGGCTCGCGTTCTCATTACGCCTCGAAATCTGAGAAACTGGTTGCAATTACCCGCTCTCATCGGCCGCCTCGCGCAGAAAGGAGAAGCGAGAGGGAGAGAGGGAGGGAGGGAGGGAGGGAACAACGGACGGCAGGTACAGGTTTCCGGGGCCGCGAAACGCCACGGCCGTTATCTCCGATCAAAAGAATCACCGCCATCATTGTCTCGAATCGGGCACTCGCCTCTCGTCTCTTCTTACCTCCTCGTCTCCGTTCTTTCTCTTTTCGGCCGGGGCCCTTTTTCTTCCGAGGATCCTCGAAGACACGCGATTTATGCCGAATCCGCGTGCAAGCGTGAGCCTTCCAGTTATAATTTGCTGCGCGACTCCAGAATGCGCTTCTTTCGCTCCTTTTTTATTCGGGGGGGGATAAAACTGAGTAAGAAATAACTAGAAGTGGCTCGGATATACTTTCAGGTGAAAAACTGATGGAATATACGAGGGAATGTAAATGCAATTTGCTTGCCGATCTATGGCTTTCGTTTGCTTCTTTTGCTTCGCTTAAATGTTTACGCATTGGAAAATTTTGTAATTGGAAATTGGTTGTTGGTGACTCTGGAACTGACGTTTAATTTCGTGCCTAATGAATTACAAGTTATTTTATATTAATAATGGAAATCGTTTAGAAAGCAGGCAAAAGTATTGAAACGTCAAAGTGCTCGAGTGCTACTTTATTACTACTTGTAAACATTGCAATTAACATTGTTCACTCGATCATCTTAATTGATGCGATAAATGAATAATTTTCAAACTCTAATTGAATTTAATGGAAAATGTCTTGATGTAATTTTTTGAGTGCTATAAGTGGTCTCAGGTATAAGTAACTTTCATTCAAAAAGCATTGACATAAATCAACCAAGTTTACTTCTGGACGAGAAGCAGTTTTCATAATTCATGCTACTTATTTCTCTTATTTTTATTCAATGAATGCTGGTGTATTTCCTAGTTGCTACTTGGAAGACTGTTTTCGACACTTTAGATAAAGCGTCTGCTTTTTAAATTAAGTGAAAACTTAGAAAGTTTCATTCAACTCTACAATTTTTTTGTACATTTTTCGAGTTTTACGTAAGATTGAAACTTCCATTGATAAACTAAGCTAAGAATGTCTTAAATTGCAAACAAAATTAATTCAAGAAATTAAAATCCCCAGTTGCTGACATTTTAAAGATAGTGCTAAGCAGCGAAAAGTTATTTTATAGGATGTACTTTGAATCCATATTTATTATATTCATTATAATTTAGATTGGAAAAATAAGTATTTCCATTAATGAAATTGAAATAATCTATAATTTTAGATATCTGCAAGTTTTTAAAATATTATTAGTCTTATCATTTATGCAGCTTTTTAACATAAAATTTGGCTTTTAAAAAGATAGAAAAATTATATTAAACAGAAAAAGAAAATTATATTATTAACATAGCTCGATATATCTATATATAATGTTTACCAATGCTAAAGTGTGTACAATTAATATGTGCAGGATTCTTATCTGTACAAACCACACCTTGCCGATTGATACATATAAAGCCTCTTTACTAAGAATTTTGAATTTGAAGAAATTTGTTGTTTTCCCGAAGCTAAATTAAAAAAAAATGAATTGATTTCACCAGAAATGAAAATGAAACTGTAATAAAACGTAAGAAGAAGAATAAAGTATCCGAAAGTTGGCCGTAAAAGAGTTAATTATTCCGGTACCCTAAAGTTTCTAGTGAAACGCGATCCTCCCTACGCAACCGCGATCGAAAGCACGCAACCTACGGATAGAATAGAGTTAGTCAACGTGAATGACTGGCTACCTGTGGCTCCGTTTGTCGAGGGTCTCCCATCGGTGAGTTTTGAACAAATGGACTGGAAGATTTCTAAGAGAATTAGAGAGAGAGAGAGAGAGAGAGAGCGAGCCGACGAGTAGCCGTTAGAACACAGGTCAAACAAAGGCCATTTTGGTCCGGCAACCGTTGCGCGGCTTGTCCGTCAATGTTTGTCAATTAGCCGGACCGCCATGGGAGCATTTACCGGTGAATACGCCCGATTCTCGCTCTGGCAATGGTCTAACCTAATAGAGCCGACCAGTCACAGTGGCCGACTGCTACTGCAGTTACGACATCGACTCTACACATTTGTCTCTCCGGCCCTCTGCACACACCGCCCAAATTTCGCTCCGCAGTTCGGGGTTTGCGCACTTTGCCTGGGAAAGTTCTTTTTAAAAAAGGGGACTTGTTCAGGAAAATGTTGGAGATTCTTCTTAGATCGTAAGTAATAAATAAAAATGTTATCAAAGTTATATGCAAAGTAAGTATTTATATTAGAAAATTTTTTACTTTTATTGATTTTATTGATAATAAATAAATAAACATTAAAATTCCGCACGCTTTCGCTTTACAGTCAAAATTATGATAAAATTTAAATTAAATGATTTTAAATTTTATCAATTTTATAGTCATTACAATTAAAAAGATTTTCCACGTCATTAATCAAAAAAATCAAAGAAGCTAAACGTCGGTAATAAGAAGGATTCGAATAAACTAGCTCAAAACTTTTGACACCCGAGAAAAATGACTAATTTCACTTGCGCCGATATTCAACGGCACGCATATAAAATTCACTCGATCAGAATTTCTCGAGGCCTCGATAATCCCATGCAAATTTCCAAAGTTAGGACCATTGGAATACGACGGAGAAAGAGCCCCGCAACTAATGCGATTTGAATTCCTACTTTTCAGACGGGTCGTCTCAACGAGCAGAATAACATACATTACCGACGGCACAAAACGCGCGAGGGGTGACGTAACCCCACGCGATTTATTTAGCAAATCGCGGAGAGGAGAACGCGCAGCGCCCGATTTGCATGTCGACAGAAGCCGTGGCTTTACATTAAAATGTTTTCGCGTTTAAAACGAGACTCGCTATTGATCAGTCATCGAACGTGCCGTGCTTCATCTCGCCGAAACTTCGTTTGTCAACGTGACTGAAGAGACGATCTTCAGCTTATTTCTTATTTTAATGGATCGAGGAGGCCGAGGCGTGTATTGATTATTCGAGGAGTAAATCGAAGCTTTGCGTGCTTTAACGAGTGAGAAATCAAGCGGTTTACGACAAAATTATAAGAACGTCAAAGAGTGATTCTGCGAAAAGAAATGAACATTTTATGACTGATACTTTATAAAACTGTATAGTAAAATCGAATGAACCCAAGTGAACATCTGAATAAGTATTCCAATAAAGCACGCTATTTACGTGAGCGGTTGTAGATTAGAACTATTTTATTTCTAAATTAAACTTAGCTTAAATCGTCATTCTTTAAAGTTTTTAATACTCTCAGTTTCTTCAGAATTTACAGTGAATAATAGACTAGTACTTCTTGTATTATTATGAAATATCTTTATAAATTCCTCTTTTATTAGACAAGGCTATGAAAATAAAAACGTTATCATTAAAGCCATAAAACATTGTTTAAAACCGCAAATCCTTCACATATATTCTCCAATAATAGATTACACTGTCATTCTTAAGCTATTAATTTGTAATATATGTAATGAGGTACGCACAAAAATATTCACCGATAAACAATGCCGCGGACATTACGTTTCCTTCGCTTTTTGTCCGCTAAGCAATAACTCAAATCACGATTTTTACTCGCGAGAAGTTGTAACTGACGAACTGTACGAGCTGCGCTAAGAAGAAAAAACGAGTGGAATATCACGGAGCAGCGTTTTCTCAAACAGCCTCGTCTGAGATTCGAACTCTCGCATCACTTGTTCGGGCCATATAATATACGACCTATCGTTTGTCTTAATTAAAGACAAATGATACTCGCATCAGCATCGGATTTAAAGAATACATGTAAATACATTATCCAACCAATCGAATTTTTAAGGACGGGCGAAAGTTTTTTCTCACGCGCCGGCGATTATTATAAAAGGCAGATCGTAAACTCTATGTAGATTCATTTTGCTTCTAAAAGGAATGTTAATAATTGCCAATTTAAGTTTAAATAGATCAGTGATGATATTTTGAACAATTAATGTGTGCAGTTGAAAAATCTATTACCAATAAAATAATATTTAATAAATGATAATTATATGTGCCATGCGAAAAGGCGCACCATAAAACTCGGAAGATTCATCGATGACTCTCTGTATAAGTCGTGAAAAACAACGCGGTAGCGATTGCCCCGATCACAATATCCTCCTTTCCCATGACTGTAAAATCGGCTCCTCTATTATTTCCAGCTCAGTCGAGCTTTTTTGCCGGCTTTACGATATCATTTATCTCCGTACGTACGTGAACACGCGCGGCGGCGGCGGCGGCGGTTCGTCCTCACAAAGATGAAAAAGTCGGCGGCGTTTTTACTTACGCAACCGTATATAGCCTTTGGTAATGGGCAAAAGGAGGCTCTCCCGCTCACAATAGCTCGCGTCCTTTTCTCGTATTCTAAAAAGCCTCTCGGGGAGTTCGGCTCTCTCGGCTTTAACGGTATCAGCCGCGGCGGCTGGGTAATTACACGCGCACGCGAGAGATTTTCGGCGGGACACGAGACGAGGCCGGAATAATTTTAATCGACCGTCGCGTGTTCGCTTATGTATATAAGCGGGCTGCACTCGTAAATTAAGCTACTCTTCCGCGGGAGAGGCGCACATGAGCGAGAGAGAGAGAGAGAGGGAGGAGATATATAGCGTAACAAGAGGTTGTATATAAGGCCCGCGCTCGATGAATTATGACGAACGATTTATTTGATTTTTGACCTTCGCCGCGAGAGCAGAGCGCGAGAGCTCTCCGATGCCTGATCGAAGCCCAATTGATTTCATACTGCGTGCCGTAATTGAATTTTTTCCGCGGGATTGTCTTGTAATGAAGAAGAAGCGGTGAGAGAATTGAGTGCTTTTTTCCACTTCGTTTCACGGGAGAATTGATTTTTTTTTTTACTACGACACGCTCATCTGGTTATACAATAAAGCGCGTCCATTAAAATGGCAGCGTTCGCTGCTGCAATTGAATTCAGCCTATTACTGTAAAAGATTGAAAACGAACTTTTTAGGAGTGAAATATCAAACAGATTTTTGAATAATCTGTAAAGACAGTAGAATATCTTCGCATAAATATGATATAGGACTTACCTGAAACAATTAGTAATCCATTACGAAGAAATATTTAAATTAAAAGTGCAGAAGTTCCTAAAAATATTATTTAAAATTTTGCAAAAGAATCGTAGTCTACGAAAGTCAGAAATGAGCCATGTGTTAAAAATTCTTTTCGTTATTGTAGCACGATAATTCTCACACAAATGTATCTTTTTCACGATAAATATGTCATAAAATAGAATAATTAATTTATCAAAGTTCCAATCTGAATACAAGCACTTCTCTCCTCTTCGCATCACGCGAGAAAAAAAAGGAATGAATAATGCACGAGAAGAAGAATAACGTAATAAAATGTTAATATTGCATTTAGCAGCATGGCCGCGCCGTCTGAAAGAAGCGCTAATTGAGATTTTGCGAAGCGCGCAGGCAATTCTATCTCGTTCCTAACTGCTAACGTCTATATTCTCTTGTTTCCGGCCGCCTGGCTTTTTTGCCCCGCTCTCCGGGTGCGACTGTGTATGCGCGCAGCTCTCTCTCTCTCTCCTCCCACTCGCACCTTCCCTCGTGACTTGAACTTAGCTGCCACGTAGAGGCGATTTTTTGTCGCCCCCCTTTGTGTCGGCCGCCTGCCTCTTCTTCTATTGTGTACATTCATCAGCGCATTCATTCATCCAGCGGGCATTGTCTCATCGCCGGCTATCCTCACTTAAGGCCCCCTCTCGCACACTAGGTTTTGTGTCGCATTCACAGATTTACATTTTTTCTCGCCTCTTTGAACGTCTAAGTGTGTGAACTGCATGTCAAATCGTCAAACATTAGTATTTTCGAGTGTGCCTTTTGTGTATTATTTTATTATGGAAACTATTACGCAAGTTGGGAAATTGGAAAAGTTTTTTTTTATTTATTATTAAATTTCTCCTGGCACACTATGAAAAGGACGGAAGAAAGCTTAGTATGGTAATATTTTATGCTTGTCAGCCGATGTACAGATATTGTTTTTGATACCAAAATCACTTAAAATTTGTATTTTATCAAGATATCGAATAGTATTAAACTCATGAATAAAATCACAAACTTTTTCTCCATGCAAAAATGGTGAATGTTAAATCACTTTAATCAGAATAGAGACTCCAGAAGATATCTTTGTCGAGATCGATCGCTTTGTATTGACTAAAAACTCCATTAATAACATAGTCCCCCTCGAATGTGTATAGTAAAATACAAAAAAAATCAAAGCTCGCCTGTATTGCATCACTTGGCGTTATTCTTTAATAAACTTTAAAATGGAAACTGTTTCGAAAATTCGCTAGCAGCACGCCACGTCAATACACGCTCTGTTTCCTGCATAAACAAGAATATGTAAATCCAAATTACGAGCATAAAGGGCATGCATTTGATATTCCAGGAATTTCGATATATTCAGTAAAGTGTACAATCAAGTCATTTAACCAAAGAGTAAACAACGTTTGCCTCCTTAACAAGTCAGTAATTGAAGTGGAGCGTACACGGAATAGGTCAGAGAGCGTCGGAGGCGGCGGCGCCGGCTGTAGCTTTCCTTCGCCTCCGCCCCGTTATAGAGCAAGGAATGACATTTGTCAGCGCGGGAGCGTCAAACAATCGCATTTCCCGAGTGAATTACGGCAGAAAGCCCATGCAATATCGGCACGGATATTGTCTTGCGAAACACTGAGTTCCGGCCGGGGCTGCTTCCGTGCGTACACGCAGAGAGCGAGGCATGGAGATTGCCCCTCGGCGCGGGGAAGGGGGAAAGAGTCTGAAGGGTCGCACTAAATCTTGCGTCCGCGGATGATTTCCCTCTCCACCACGTATCCTGTCAATGAACGGCCCCGAAAATGTATATTCGTCTGCGAGGGAAAGAATTGCACTGTGAAAGCTAAATAATTTACTTATCGAGTGAATCGATTCGTGCATTTCTGTATGGAACAAGTGGTATTGCTCGTTCTTTCAAACATTCGCCTCGACATTCAAACGCGTTCTAAATAATCATAATATTTTCTTATAAATCTACAAGATTTTTTTCAAAATAATTCACTGTTTTCTTTAGGTTGTGATTGAAATTATATATTACCAAGGCAGCTTTTTCAAGAAATAAAGTGAATGCAGAAGCAATCATGCACATTTACTGTAAAATATTGATAGCAATGAATATCTAATCGTGTAAACCATGTTATGAAGCATAGTTGAAGATACTTTCGCGACTATAATTCTTTGGAGAAAATTTTCCAGGAAAGTAGTTTTAAAATTTTTATTCCAAATTTTTTACGAGAAGATTTTAAAAATGTATAAAAGTATTA
Source organism: Ormyrus thymus (assembly GCA_035582935.1). Classification (NCBI taxonomy): domain Eukaryota; kingdom Metazoa; phylum Arthropoda; class Insecta; order Hymenoptera; family Ormyridae; genus Ormyrus; species Ormyrus thymus. The sequence continues at coordinate 1,127,824 of JAWWEM010000030.1, read as the reverse complement.
TAATTAGATTCTTGAGATTATTTTAAAATAAAACATTAGAATTCTTAATTCCCACGAGCTTTCGATCGAAAATTCATATCCCTCTAAAGGTAGAATCTTTTTTTTTAAATTCCCAAGTAACCCGGACTACTCCGTGCGCACATATAAACGTATTGCTGAACCGGTAAGTCGAAGGGAGTGCGGAAGTCGACAAGCAAACTAGTCAGTCAGTCAGCAGAGGCAACTCCAGCAGTGCCTCGACAGAAGAGCTACCAGGGCAAGTCTCGTCACTCCCCGGAGCCAAGAGCATGGAAATACAATTACAGCCTCGAAACACTGCGAAGAGCGAGAGAGAGAGAGAGCGAATATGCGCGCACTTGTATACGCGGCGGGAGGCAGGAAGGGAGAGAAAGCAGAAGGAAAACGGCGGCGGCAGAAGCAGTCGAAGCTACCGACTCTAATGATGCTTGATTGTATAAGCTGCCGGATATTAGGTTAAATAAACAATATTAAACCCGCAAATGGGATTTGCGTTCCATCGTTCGCACATGATGTCTGCGCCGCGAGGGGCATAAACTCAAGAGTGCAAGGCGCTCGCCGAAGAGAGCCGACGTAATCGGGAACTCGCGCAATATCGCACGCTGAATAAATAAGCCCAGTGGTGGCTTCGCAGAGCTCGGATCCAGGAGTCCATCGGGTTTTTCAGAAAAGCCGTTAAAAATCCGGATGTTTTTGTTGTAGAAAGCACTTGGAAATTGTAAATTGCAAGGAGAGGATAGATCGGAAGCTGACTTTTTGCTTAGGAAGGAAGCGCCGATTGCAAATGAGTAAAAATTGCTTTTCTTCGAAAAAACTATTTTTAACGCTTTCTAAGGAAATTCTACTTTATTTTCTTCGAAACTATAAACACTCTTTTGATTCGCTCAGAAATGGTATATTTACGTGTAAATGAAATATCAGACTGAGAACTAAATAAAGAATTATCGAATTATAAACCATGTTAATTTCCTATGGATATTTTTTGAAAAACAATTTAAGTATCTTGAAATATATAATAGCTATTTCAGTATTAAAACCAAAAGATTAAGCTCTAAAATATAAATTAAGAACAAATAAATATTTCAATTTCCTTTCTAAAACTCTAAATTATAATATATAATTATCAATCGATTTTCACTGATGTGTTTAATCTAATCAATTAAAAGTTTCACTTTCCAAACAGCATTAAAATCCACAATATCTCCATTTTTTGCAAGTAACTTCATCAATAATCGAATTAATAGCTACATTTATGCGATCGGCTACCCATAAAAGCGTCTGACGAGCAGGTCGCACATTTCCCGAAGCCAAGCAAATACACCTTAATGTTTTCGCGCGAATATTGTAAACGGATTTTTCGGAAAAAGCGGCTCTCGTCTAGCCAGAAACTCGAGTTTCTCGCGCCTCTCGCACATCCGATATAATCGATGCCTCGAACGGTACAAGCCTCCGCAGCAGACGCGACATTTCTTTTACGAGGTGTCGCTTTATCTCAGCTGCACCTGCAACGCTTCGGCCCGCCGACATTATAAATCGGGGCCCCGTCGACCGGCGCGGGAGATTTAACGACGATTCAATTATGGAAAAGCGCGCGCGCGCCGATTATGACGCCTCTCAGCACGAGATTACACGCCGATATAATTTACGAGCGAACCCTTTTTTCGAAGGGGGCACGCGGAGAGCCGCGATCGGCCCGGCCGATTATTGCGCAATCGCCCGGCAAGGCTTTTTCGGAGAAATCGTTACGTAGCAATAAAGTCTAAGAGCAAGGAACGAGGAGACAACAACGGCACTTCGTAGTTTATGGCGGTTAAGGTAATTGGATTGGACCCTAATTTATAGGGGCATCGCACTCGAACCATAATTTTCATTCGGGAGTCCTTTCAGGATTTACATTAGAAAAACTTTGAATTTCGGAGAAAATAAAATGGGTCGGGAAAAGAAAGTTTGATTCTCATTTACTTCGAAAAAACTCGCTCATTAAAACGAATAACCGAAACTTCTATACGCAACTTATGATTTCGACACAGTTTGAAGTATATAACCTTTTTTGTAGTTGAATCTACGATGATTTGCTTCACCCGAAGTTTCAAATTTGATGCTGTACTGGTGAAGCTAAAAAAATAAGTGATATATACGCTGGAAGCAAAAAATTCCTAAACCAATAATAAGGAATCATAAAACAAAAGCTACAACCTTATGCGCATAATTGAAGGAAACTCCTTTAAATCACTCATCTTTAATAACATCAAAACGTAACAGTACCGCAATTAATAACCAACAATTACACCTGCAAGCCCCCTTGACGCTCTTCACACTAAATCAAGCGAAAACACCAGCATCGAATTACGAGTGCATGCATAACGCGCTTAACCTCTCCGGCGCGCGAAGGGGCCACTCATTCTTCCGAGGTGCTAATTTCCCCTCCGCCGGAGCCTGGCGGTACCTCCGAGAAAAATCCCCCAGATAATCTTACTTGGGCAAAGTAAAGAAATTGCGCTCGGCTTCGGCGATTCAATGTGATTGAATGCAGAACTCGATTTTACTTTACTGCTGCCCTGGCTCCGCTGCTCTCTCCCTCCCTCCCTCCCTCCCTCTCTCTCTCTCTCTCTCTGCGCGCGCGGAAGTTACCTCTTACTAGTTAGATTGGCATGCGAGCTACGCGTGGAACTAATAACGGCCTGGAGCCGCGAGCTAAAGTTCCTCCTTCTTAACTCCTATCCTGCGGGCGTCAGTCAGGGGCTTCTTCTTCTTCTTCTTTCCGAGCTTCTCTGGGCGGAAATCTGAAAAATTGCTTTCTTCGATTTGCCGCTGGTATTACGCGTCCGAGGCAGATCTCCGCGAGGCAGCTTTTGCGAGGAGAGGCGAGCGAAACGACATTTTAGAAAACGACTTTGAGAGAAGTGCCGTTACCGACGAGACGGCGCTATCGCGAACTTCTCAAAGAGCCTGTTTTCGTATTCATGACTTCGATTACGTGTGCATTAGATTTTATTTGTTTCGGCGCGGGGAGATAAATCAAGACAAAAGGTCGACAAATAAATTAGCGCGATAAATGCCGACTCGTCTCGTTCAAGCTGGATTATTTACATTACGCCGCGATTTAAGAGAATTAGCTTTTTCATTCCAGAATCGATTTTTCGAGTAACTTTATGCAAATGTTTTCCCCGAGATTTTATGGTCGTGCTTTAGAAAGTTTCGCAAGACTTTTCACATTAGCGACAGAAAAACAACAATTAAATACGTAACTCCTGCCTGTCCGTACAAAAAACTCATGATTTTTTTCTGCAAAATTTATTTTTCCGGCCATTTGTGTCCAATGAAAAATCCCGCAACGTTTTGTCAAGTAATTTACGAATCATAAGCCCGAGAATGTAAAACGTTTGTTTTAATCTTTTTTTCATAATTTACTTTAATCCTGTGCATATGGCTAAGATTAGCCGATTTCTAAATGGTCGAGTAAAAGAATGACTGCAAAAGCCTCCAGTAAAAAATTTATTTACGTCGAGCAGACAAAATACGGGCAGGAATTTTCGCGGAATTACGATGTCAGAAATAATTCCGCGTCCCGGTGCACTCGCATTGTCTTATACCTCTGAGATAATGCAAAGTGTTCCTTGTTACAAAAGAAATATTAAACGCCCCCGACGGTCGTAGCGCTTTTAAAGTGCAAATTTAAATTTGCTTTATCGCCGAAAAGCGTGCAGTGACCTCGCGACGCGTAATCGCCCGCGGGCCAAAAGAATTAATACAATCGGCAAAAAATATCTTCATAACTCGGAGGGACGCGCGGGGCCCGTTCGCCGCGGTGAACAGTACATCAGGCGTGTGCGTGCGCATTGTAAGGCGTACTTTATGCAAATAAACGGAAGGCAGAGCGCGAGAGAGCGAAGGAGAGGCAAAAACAAAACGCGGGTGATCCCCGCGGGGAGCAGCAGCCGATGCTGAATTACGATCAATTACCTATCAATACTGGGAAGAGTCTCATAATTCGCAGCTGCTCCGTACTAGAGGGAGAGGGAGAACGCGCAGGAGCGGATGAAGGTTGCATGTGGCCCGGGGCTAAAATTAAGAAGGGGCCCTCTTAAGGGCAGGAAAAACCGTCCTTTCCTAAACAAGAATGTATATAAATATATATTTATTAAAATACGTATTATAAATTATTATATATTTTTTTCACAATATTTTTTGTCGACTTAAGTTTAGCGAAATTATTAATTAACTCATCGCAATCGAGCGATCTAAATATATCGTTTTCAATATTTAATATTGCCAGTGCAGCTAGTCGGTCGTCTAACATGGTTGATCTGAACGTATTCTTGATTCTTTTCAAAACTGAAAATGACCTTTCTGACTCGCAATTTGCTATCGGTGTGGTCAGTAATAGCCTGTAAGCAATTTAAGTATTAGGGAAAACTTGCACCATATCTAAATTCACGATCCAATTCAAAAATTTTAAAGAACATAAGTTTTTATCGTTCTTATTTTTAGTTTCATCGATTCTATTTGAGAAAAACCCCGGAGGCTGTATTTTTAAACGAGGTATAAATTGTTTTAATTTTAGTAGTAAATCTTCTTTTACGTCATTACAATAAACTTCAACTAAAAGTTTTACTTTAATTTCCAGCTCTATTGTGTCAATAAATAATAACTGGCAAAGAAATCCAAATAATTGTACTATATGGGCATAAACTTCACTCCGTTTTTGCAGTTCAGTCATAAGTTTATCTATGATAACGTAAAATGTATTAAATCGAAATTCATCAGCTGCAGATAAATTACTAGCTTCTTTGTAATTAACCTTTTTGTTAAAGCAGAGTATTCATAAGTGCTTGATTAACATAAGTGCTAATTTGCTACGCCTGATTTTCAATATTGGAAAATTCATCTCGCAAGTCCTTTACAAAATCTATCAATGAAAGCAACATTTGATTTGCAGAAATTAAATCTACATCAATTTTTTGTAGAAACTGGCTGGTCGAATTAAATCTATTTAACATGAGTAACCTATAAGAGCGCCATGAAAACATTTTCAAGCTTTACTATGTGATTTAATAAAGCACCAGCTTCTAAACGTGTATCTGATTTCTGGTCTTTGTCATTATTTAAAATTTGGAGAGCATTATAAATACTATTGTAACTTTTAACTAAAGCTCTCGTAGCGTCTGCCCGACATGACCATCTTGTCTGTGATAAACTTGTTAATTTGGAATTTTCAGATAGCAAAATATCCGATCGATGTGTTGAAGCACTAAAATTGTGTATAATCTTTGTAAAATTCTGAAGAAATTAGTCGCACTAAGACATTCGTCTACACTACATTCTTCACTACAGATATCGGGAGTTGAATCAACAACAAGGCCCCAATATTTGGCTTCATTTATTTCATTTGCAATATAAGTCATAACTTTTTTAGTCATTAAATGTATAAATTTTTCATACATAGTTTTAGACAAGTATGACACTGTACCGCGGCCTTTATTTTCGTAAAATTTAATGTGCTCTTCTAGAAATGAATCAAACGATCGCTTCATTTTTTCCTCGAAGTGGAAGTCCTCTTTCAGTCAAAAATCGAACAACTTGCAACTATTCTTTTCAAAACTTTGACCCAATACTGTACTTCGCCTTCTATTTGCTTTATCATATTTTTTTCGATGTTAGATTTATTTGAAGAATAATCAAGATATTCCATCATACGTCTATTATTACTCATACTCTTTATTACTCTCATGGGAACAAATAACTTCATCCGTTTTTTTCCAGTTTGAAAATCCTTGTTTCACGAATGAATTATCGTGATCATTTGAGAATAATTTGCAGACGTAGCAAACAATCGATCCCGTAGATTCAGAAAACATCAGCCATTTTCTTTCGCATTTTTCGCCATTTGGTAAAGTGCGTTGGAAATAATTTTGCGAAAAGTATCGGTTCTGCTTACTGTACTGTCTTTTAGATGTTCTGAATGTAGAATTCTTGTTTTGAAAAAAATCGCGTCCTTTTTTTAAATATTTTTCCCGTTCATAATTATTTTCATTAAGTTTAAAACCCATAACGCCGGATCTTTTTGCGCTTCTACAAAAAAAAAATAGTTTTAAGTTAATAAGAAATAGTATATTATGCATTTGGAGAAGTAAAGAGTTGACCAGTTCAGAGCACGTGTGAATTGCCACTTGAGCCGAAGGCTCTGCGCTGACCCTCTTTATTCCCATGATGCGTATATTTTTCACCATACCCGGTGCGACTGTAACACTTTCGTGCTTTTAAGTAGAGAAAGTGGTACTTTCGATCTGAGTATGGTGAAAATTATGATTTTTCGTTTCTTATCATTATGTATATATATATATATATATATATACATATACATATCTCTTACGTTGTATTCCAGGACTTTCTGGGCGTTAAACCTAACTTTCCAGGACATTTGCATTTTTCCAGGACAGTCCTCGAAGAAGATTATCGCTAGCGTATGGTTTCCAGGACAGCAAATGTCCTGGAAACCACGCATTAATGTGATTATTTCTTTAGTCACCTATCTCTTAAACCAAGGTCCTGGAAAGAAACATTAAAGATACTTATATATATATATATATATATACCTAAATCAATGTCGTTTGTTAATACTGAATTTATAGAGCTACTAGCCTTAGCAGATTCATTATTGTCAAATAATTCGTTTAAACATCGGTTCACTTCTGAGTGTTTATTCGATGAAAAAATATTATTTATATTAGATTCTAGTGACAGCTGAGTAGAATCTTTATGTAATGAATCTACAAAATAACAAATAAAATCACTGTATAATATATGTAGAAAAATGGAAACAATTTTAATAATTATATTCGAAAAAAACATAGGGGTCGATAAAAACTAATTTTTGCAAAAAAAATTAAAAGCATGTTGTACAAGTTCAAATTATTATATTTAATAGTTTTAACAATGTATTATTAATTAAATAATTTTTTATTAAGCGAAAATTCATATTAAAAACTAAAATAAAAATAGTTATCTATAAATAATTTATAAACCTATAGTTTTTAAGTAAAATTATTCATTTAAATTTTAATATAATAGAAATCGTATTATAAAATTTATAAAAATCATACCTGTATTATTATGCTCGTTGTCGATATTTAGGTTATTCTCATCATTAGTGATAAGTTTATTAATAATCGGTGTACTTATTTCATCGAATTGTACCGATAATGTTCACGTACCAGATTCATTATTATCGATAGAATCATTCTTCTCTCTGGTTTCTATTAGATTAGGTCAATTTGGTTGATTGATTTCATCTATCAATTGATTCTGTTCCATAGACGGTTTAAAATAAGTACTAATGCTAGGAAGTTTCTTCACTATTTCATCTATTTGTTTTTTTCGATTTTCGTTTTGCCCATCCACTAGAATATATTTTCTTCGACATTTAAAAACTTCACAATTTAAAACAACCTTCACGTTTCAAAGCAAAACAAATATTATTATACTATAAAGTAAAATTCACACAAAAGAATACTTCAAAACTTTTTAATTTAAACAAAATACTTATCCATACAAAAAGATAACCTTTATTGCTGCTCCTTGCTTGCGCTACACTAACTAAAAAGCGCGTTAACTCGCGCACATCATCGGTGACGGTGGCGGTGCCCGAACGCATTGAGCTAGTAAAACCGATAAGTTCCAAAGTTAAACATGGATAACCCTCTATATGTGAGTTCACGACTAACCGAATTCTATCGGCGATCGTATACGATATATATATACATATATATTTTCCTTTATAAATTCTATTTTGAATTGTTATAAAAACTAGAGAAAACGAGCTTTTATTGCTTTTTTAATAAAATTGAAAAAATACTTATTATTTTCAAAGCTACGATAGTTTAACCCATTAAGCCCTGAATGGACAAATTTTCACCAAAGTTTTCAGCGCTTCTATTTTATGTGAAAATGGATCGTAAAAAATATATGA
>JAWWEM010000030.1:1086622-1115153 GCA_035582935.1 Ormyrus thymus | reverse complement strand
TTCCCTGTACGAAAATTTGTATGGAAATCTAGCGAGAATTTATTGTCCAATCTGGCCAGAATGCTAAAATCTATCTATATTGCTACCAAGGATATTTTTAAAATTAATAATTAAATACTTTTGTTTCAGAAGTCATCTAATTATTTATGTAAAGTGTAGAACGCGACAGGTCGCATACAAGTCTAAGATTATTGCGTAAATATTAAAGTTTTGAACATTAGTCAAACAGAAAAGTTACCTTATTAAAACGGGGTTGAGAAAGTCAATCTATTAGAAGGGCTTACAAAGACTTTTTCTGTAATGCTGATAATAAATGTTTTATTATAATGCGGGACTTTGAGGAATGTATTTTAAATGAAAATTTAATACCTCGTAATGCATCTTGCGGTCGATGATTATTCTAAAATAAATCCGGCATCGACAAATGCACATTTCAGTGAAAACAAGTCGAACACTACTCTCCACGGAGCCGCAGAGAATCTGAATAATAAACGCATCCATTTTCCATTTTCCGGGCGCGTGCCCACGAATCCCCGCATTACAGGGATCCGAAGCAGCGACGTAACCGTTCGCTAATGTTTGTTTCATCGACATGACGATTTTCGTGATACGCGCGCGGCGGTCATTATTGCCTCTCCTTTGAAGCTCGATACAACGAGCGTTTGCTTATTAATACCCGCGGCTTCTCGCATCCGCGTTTGATTGATTCAAACAACCCCCGGCCGGCCGGGTGGTCCATCGACAGATACAAATGAATCGGACGCTCTCCGTGTAATCCTTTAAAGGGATATTCACTCTGCTTGCGCTGCATAAACAGCGGGGGGAGAGAAGGCCAATGTAAGGCCGGTCCATTTCGAAATGAGTCCCCCCCTCCCGGCAGCCGACGCCCGGATCCTCGGCGCGATTTCACTTCTGTATTGTGCCTTCGCCGCCGCCGCGACCTCGCGACAAAATCGCCCGACTCCGAATTCAGGAGGGAGAGATACGTCGGGCCCGGCCTTCAAAGCTCTCGCGCCGCTGATAAACTCCGATGCGAAAGACAGCCGGGCCGGACTCATTAGCAGCCTCTGCCTGGCCGTTCGTTAGAGCTACTTAGTCGATTGTGTTCCGTCCCGTTTCCTCGAGGATCGAAGCCTTTTCGGTCTAAAGAGAATTGAATTTCGCCCGCGAAATGGCGAATCTATTTGATCTGAATTATCAGAGCAAAAGGCCTCCTCGAGAGCCCACCGAGGAAGGTATAATCGAGTGGTGTAGAAGCATAAAGAGCCGGTCAGTCATTGTTAAACCAGCGAAAAATTAGTCAATAAACACTCCGCCGAGCGGTCCGCTCTCCGGCTCCTCTAATTAGTCAGGCGATCGTGAATAATCAAGATGTCGAAAGCGAGTAGTCGGGCGTCTCTCTTCGTCGGGGAAATCAGTGCGCATCGGAATCAAGTGAATTAGGAGGCTCCATTTTAACCGGCCATATCAAAGACAGAGAGAGAGAGAGAGAGAGAGGCCTCGGCATTGGTGATCCCTCTCTCGGGCGTCTAGTAATTACTTCCGCTCCGCAAAGCAGGAGCTTTTAATTCGAATGCTTCTAAAACCCGAGGGCGACCGCGGAGGCTTGCCGCTCTCTCTCTCTCTCTCTCTCCTCCTCCTCCTCCTCGACGACAATTATACTCGAGAGCAGCAGCAGCGCGCGCTGTTGCTGCTGGGGGTCGAGGAAAAGCGAGACAACGCAGCAACGCGAGAGAATCTCTCTGCTGAATTAACGCGGCAGGATGTATCAGTGTTGCGGATGGTGCTTTTGAAGGGCGCGGCCTACCTTCCTACCTTGATTCCACCCTCCGCTGAGCTTCTCTCTCTCTCTCTCTCCCCCTTTCTCTGTCTCTGCGGGGAGAGCCGCGAGGATGAGTCCTTTTGCCCGCCCACCCCGGGATTCTAAGTCCGCTAGATTTCACGCTGGAGACTCCACAAAGCCGCTTTGTGATACTTTCATTTGCATTTTAAGCCTCGTGCAGATTGATGCTTTTATTTCAATCATCTTGTACAAAGTATTGACATTACACGTTAAACGAAGAAAATTAATGTGTTTTTAATCTAATTCTGAGGGCGCATTATTCACATTATAATAATTTTTAATGCTATTTTACGTTACTCAAATTAAACGGCCGACGAATATTTTTATTTCCTTCTTGGTTTTTCATACATCGAAGCATTATTTAATGTACCATCTGGTACCTTATAAGAACAAACCGAAAAGAACTTTCTCTACTCGCCGTCAACAACATTAAAAGAATCCCTCTTTAATTATCGCGTCTTAATTTCCAGCGAGAACTCTTGGCGCAGAGTAAAAAGGAGTCAGCTCGTAGCTTCTTTGCGCATCGCAGATTTATTTGTACACGCTCACTTTACCCTTGTCCTCTTGGCCTCTTAGCTCCCGTCGCGTCTCCCCCCTTCTGGATCCGGGCGATCTCCCGGCATTGTTTAAATACAATTTTGTCGTTTACTAATTAATGCGCCCGACATCAAAGAAGACGTTTATTGGTTCATGTGATGCTAAAGAGACGGTAACGAAGAGGTAACTCGCTCCAAGGGAGGCGGTTTGAAGGAGTGACGTTCGAGGGGTGGCATCCAAAGATGCCGCCGCTGGGAGACACAGGGGGGAGGCAGACGCGATGCGCTCGAGCCAAAAGAGGCCAAGAATAACAAGAGCAGCCGAAGCAACGCACTCGGGCTTTTCTCCGTTTCATTTTTTACGCTCTCTTGTACCTTTCCCTACGAGCTCGCCCAAGCCTTTCAGATCTCTTTGCTCCTTCTTTTATCAGTTTTTATGTTTCTATTATTTTTTCTTCTTCGTTTGCGTTTGCGTTGCTTTTTTGCTCAACAATATTATTCGTATTTTATCTTTGCCAGCTATAATTGGCAGATCTTAATAAAGGGAAATCACAGAGAATAAATTCTTCATTTCCCTCGGCATAATCTTCTTTTGAGCTTGAACTTCTCTCCTTGTGGATTCGCGTCCGTTTGCCGGCGTTCTCCAAAGCCCTTCGAACCTCCGCTCCTTCTTCTCCCAATAGTACTAGTAGTGGTAGTCAGGACTACAACCGCCCGCAAATTCATCAACTAACTTTGTTCCCGAGTTACGGGCGCTGCTTCCGCAGGCCCGCCGCCGCCGCCGCCGCCGCCGTCAAATCAGTCACAGTTAGCTCCGTAGTTTCCGCCATCAAACGGAAAACGGCTTGCAAACACGTAGTAGTCCTTCGTCTCTGGCGCTCTTGTTCGTGTTAGACTGTTTCGCGAGAGAAGACATCGGATTTGTCGGAACTGCTGCCGCCGCCGCCGGAGAGAAAGCGGCAGCCGAGTCTGCCGGCTGTGTGTGTACACGCGATACATCTGTGTGCGCAGCGTCGGAGCAGACGATCTGTGCGCGACTCTCCGGGTTTATCATCTCGTTTGAGCTCTGCGCCGCTGGAGTGACGGCCCGAGGTCATTAGGCTTCGGCCCCGGATGCTATAATATTTTGAATTTTCACGCTTCAAATGGCCCTTTGATCCGCGGTTATTGTGCTCATAGTGTAAATGGCGCAACGCCGCCCGCCACGTGCGGATGTCTATTTCGACGCCAACTTTTCTCCACTGACAAGCGCAAGGTAGACGTGTTTACAGAAATCTGTCTAGTGTCTTCTACGAGCGTTACAGGCGGATACGCCTCGCCGGAGTTATTATGCTTTCGCTTCTATCAATATATCGCTTGCAACATTTTATAATGAAAACGTCCTTGCTCCAAGCTCCTCGAATACTGACGAGTAATTATTCATAAACTGCTCCGAAATTTCATTATGCAAATAAATATTCTATTACGACGTGAATCGCAAATAATGCGATGTCACGGATAATCTGCGGCCTGGTTTAATCTACTGAAAATTGTTTCTCCAACGCCGCAGCCGAGCGCAATACGGCAATATATAAGGCTCGGAGGCTGGTGAGAACAAAAGCTGCCTTAGTGATTGATCAGGCCTCTGATCAGATGTACAGTCCGCTGATTTTATCGCCGGACAAACCGATCATGCGACTCCCTTTTTCTTTCTCTGACCAAAACACTCGAGTGCCGAGTCAATGAAAAGAGGGTAAAACAGAGATGAATGAGGCGGAATGGCAAATGAGTATTAACAAGTAGCAAAAGTAATCGATCCTTTTGAAGATTCTCTCTTGATGAAAAACAAACCTTTCCAGCGCAAACGTTGTCTGCGGACTTTAAAACTTCTTAAGTAATTAGTCCAGAATTAAAATCGATTCCTCCGTAAGCTTTAAATTATAAAACTTTACAGTGAAAGTTTTAATTTTATTGTTCTATAAAATTATTCTAATAATATTAATTCAAATATATAAAACAGATGTTTTGTAAGTCAAGAAAGTACATTTTAAAGTTACAACTTGTTTTCAAGAGCTGAAACATCAATCTCGTGGTGATCATTTTTAACGAATCTATTAAATAATATTTCAATTTTTTTATTTTCAATATAAATATATTCTGTATACTAGATTAACAATAAAACATATGTTTTCATATGATAATGAACGCGAAAAATGCTGAGAAAATGAGAGTAAGAGCTAATAATACGCATTAGCAAATGCACCTTACGCATTGATCTACCCTCATTACATCGACTCCAATAAATAGAGCTCCCGAATAATGCCAATCCATAGACATCGAGAGAGAAGAAAAGCACCGAAACGGGCGATTTGCCCGGACAACAACTGCCGCTCGTCTATGTCAATAGGCTCGATTTCCCTTTCAAGTTGTCAACTCTTTTTGTGTGCTCGGCAAATTGTCGCCAGGGGGATGCAGCCAGCAGCAGCGGCGGCGGCGGCGGCCGTGGGTGGGCGGACGAGCTTGGGAGGTTAAATTAACATTATTGTTGCGACAAAGACGCAGGCCAGGCGCTCGCGGGACTTGAAAAAGCGAGAGAGAGCGCTCGCTGGGTAAACAATTCCCGCTTGATGATCGGCTCTCGTTTGATCTTGCTTGATTACCTTCGACAAACAATCGCTGATTCTCTGCGGAAGCGGGATTTCGCGAAACTCTGTGTACCCTCACTTAGCGGGGAAGACGCGCAAATTTATTAGGAAATATGCCAGCTGATTGCCCCGCCGATCTGCGAGCGGTAATAATCAGGAGGAATGGTCGAATTCCAATTTAAATAAATTACACTATAACTGTATATAATAATTAAATGATATTTTAATTTAGATTTTGCTTCCTCCTGGAGGAAGCCTTGTGATAGTAATTTTTGGAGTTGTTCTAAAAACCTGTTATGATTGTATTTTGAGGTGTAAGGAATAAGAATAAATGGTTTTTCAAAAATGTCTGTATTGATGTGTGTGTGCGTATGTATACGCCTGGACCTCAGCTTCTACTGAACCGATTTTCCTTTTTTGCGTCTCATTTTTTTTATGTTTTTTTGTGATGACGAGTCAAAAATTCTTTTTTTTGTTTCGCTGATTTGTTTTTGTGTTATAGTAAATTTTTGCTTTCCAAAAAATTTTATTTTAGTTTTTTAATAAGATTGAGATATTTGAATCGAATAAAAAGCATTTTAAAGAGCATAAAAATAACTATAATATCAAAGCAAAAAAATTACTCTAGCTATTATGGTTCTTTTATTTTTAACAAAAACGTGTTTTTTTGAAAAGATTATAACTCTTAAATTAAATTATTAACTGCTCTGAAAAAATCTTGATAATTAAGAATATAGATAGCTATAGTCTGAAAAAGTTCAAGCTATTTTGTCAATTAGTTTTTGAGTAAATAGTTGATAAGTAAAAAAAAAATGAGTTTTCTGTGTCCAACGATCACGGGAGTAAAAAGGCTTCAATTGACTTGAAATTTTGGGAAAAAGTAGATGTTTTGTATATTTCGAGCTGTATAGTTTTTCAGCTTATGAAAATTATTACCTCAACCGGAATTTCAAACTATTTTTTAGGTTCGTATAGTACTTTTTGACACGGGTGTGAAGTCTCACGAGGTAAATAATCAACTTAAGCACTAGTATCGAACATTATTTTATATCACGAGTGCCGAAAAATCATGTTAAAGTCGTGATTTTGAGGTTAGAGTGGTATAAAATTTATTTAAATGATGAGGTTGATTTGCTTACACAAAAATCGTTTAACAGAGAATTTTTACAATTACTCTACTATAAGACTGCAGTTCGCAAAAAGTTGCAAGGTGATACATTCACTGAATGATTCTTTAAAGAATAAAATTTGAATAGAATACATATACATTTCAAATACATTTAAAGTCTTAAACCATTTTTAAAAAGCAATATAATACAAAATAAAAAGGTATTTTCTCAGTAGTTACACAGTACTCAAAGTAGAATTTACTTGCAATTCCTCTTGCTATACATGGAAGAAGGATTTTGAAGCAAGATTTCTGGGAAAATCCCACTTTCTTTGCAAGCCAATATTTCAAACTTAATAGAAAAGAAATCGCGAGGCTTTCAATATTCCGTTTTAACGCAAAACGTATGCAAAGACTCCCCTGAACGGCGTCGGTTCCTATTGTGTGGAGGCCTGCCGGCGAGCCAGAATTGGCAAGGCAAAAACTCATATCTGAATCTTTTCGCGTGATGGCGGCGAAAAAAGGCAAATCAATCGAGACGCGGGCAAAAGCTCGGCTCGCTCGGAGAAATAATTCCCGGCCGGTGGCGCGATTCCAGATAGTTCCCGCGAAGAAGCTAGCCATATAAGAATGTTATCAGGTGATGTAGGAAGTCCGCGCGCGGCGAAACTTATAAGGCAGCTGCGTGCCGCCGGCCAATGATGCAATGCCTGCTCTCTTTCTCTCTGTGTGATTCCCCGCGCACCTGAACGGTGTCTTGAACGCGTTTACGACACGAGTTTCGTGCTTAATTGTCTAATGATCCACGGTAACGGATATCTTTTTTCTGAGCCGCGCCGCTAATGAAAGTTGGCGAAATTAAACGCGTATTGCTCTGCGTTTAAGTAGCATCGGTTTAATTAGCAGCAAGTGCGTTACACTTAGAGATTTGTTTTGCACGCGATTTTTGTAAATTAATATTTTCTTCGAGCAGAATATTTGTAGAAGTAGATTGCTTGTAGCAAACTAATGCATAAAATTTGTGCGTGCAGAATAATTTACGTTGTTAATTTTTTTCTCATCTCAGTAGTCAGCTAGCAAGCTGTACATAAATATTAATTAGATTCAACCCACTTTTTTCATTAATTTTCAAACAAGCTACTATTACTTATACAGATTTATTAGATATTATAATAATACTTTTATATTTTATTCTACTTATAGTGGCCTTCAAATGTGTACATTTTTGAAATCATCAGAAAGGGACAATAAAGACTTTAAAGTCAAATAACTACTCCAAATTTAGAGAACAGCTATGAATAATATAGCAGTTTGTTCAAGTTGTATAAGTTTCACAATAATATTCATACTTACAAATTTGATTTTCACAATTCCTATTTATCTTTTGATTACTACACAACCAAAAAACTAACTTTCGAGGCCGCCATTCTTATACAGCAGTCTACTCTTTGAGCAGAAAAGTTTTCCAGAAACTAAATTCCATGAGTAATGAAAGAACAGCCGATTCAACAGTGGCTAGAATTGACGTATACTGGGGGAAATCCACGCTCGGACCTTAAAACCGCGGCTTCCATAACAGTGGCGCACCAGAGAGTAAATGCTACAACAAACACAGAGGGCGGCGTTTGTTGGCCTGCTTCGTGAACGTTCAAACAGCGCGCTTCTTTTCCCACGTCGCCTAACGTCCGATGCACCACCGGACCCGATCGCCGGTGCACTGTTCGCTTTTTGGCTAAGCTCCGCATCGAAATGCATTTCTGTTTGTCCGAGGAGTACAGTTTTAAACATCCCACTAATTTACGAATTTTTTTTATGTTTTAATTTTGACAAAAATGTGTTACTTTATTCAAAAAGCCAAGTTAATTAACGGAAAAGCAGCTCAGATGTCTTTTCATTAACCATCGACACATATACTTGCAGCCTGCGTAACATTACTGTTTTACTTGACGGCTCTACCTGTATGCATTACACTGTACCGTTTCCCAGCTCGCTTAGAACCGAAAACAGTGCCTTCGAAACACGAAATCCTCGCATTCCGCGAAAGCTCATTTGCAAAATCGCTCTGCCCGCGCGAGTCGATAAAAACTCTGCGGTCGCTTGCTAAAAATCGCCGAGCTCGGAAAATCATGCAGCGAAAATTGCAGCCTGCGTTAATACAATTCCCGTCGTTTCCGCTTTCCGATTTTTTACCCGCGGACCGGGCGCACACGCACACACACGCGCGCGCGCACACACTTTTGCCCGGGCAGAGAAAATACGATGCGGTCTGCGAGCCGCGCGACGGGGTAATAGTGACGTACGTATAACGTAAGCGTGCAAGCGCGGTTAAGGAAACCGAGCCCCGGGGATATCCGAGGCGTGCGCGTGTGGTGCGCGCAATTTTTTCCCTAATATTTCACATTAACAATTGCTGCCTCTTCCCAAAGCTAAGATTATTGCTTTTTCTTTCTTTCTTGGCCTTGCGCGCCGTCCTTTTTTATCGAATTGGGTTCTCAGTTCTGTCATTGAATTTTTTTCGATCCTGTACTATTATTTTAGCGTTCTTTTAGCCTTTTGCGGCTTTTTCCGTAAGCCTTACAACAATCGGACACAGCTACAGGTTTTACAAGCGGCAGCATCCAAGATGCGTAGAAGAAAAAGGTTAATAGTATGCATCACGAGAGCGGCAAAGAGAATAAAGTAAAACGGGAGTTTCCAGCATCACAGGGAGCAGACGCGCTGCCGGCTAAAGAGACGAAAAACGGTAGAAGCGGAGAAAATTGGGGGAAGAGAGGAAGGGTAGATAGTGGCGCGCGTCCGTTCCGGAGGAGCCGGTAGGCCGCAGAGAGTCCATTTCGAGCGACCACAATGCGCGCTTAAAGCGCACCGCGAGGCCCGTCGGCGGAATTCCGCGCAACCGCACTTATTAAGACGTCGTTGCTGGAATTTAAAGTACCGGCCGCTGCCGGGCTGCAGATCCACCGGGGGGATCCGCCGCGCGGCACGTTAGCGCTGACGTACGGCTGAATTGTAGGTGTTTTGCCGCTCGAGTTGCCGCGCGAGGCGATCGCTGCATTATATACGCACTTCCGCGTAATGCTCATCGTCTTAATAACCGTTGTAGCGTAAGCCGAGAGTCGTGAGCAGCTCCTTTTTTGCGACGGAATGAGCCGCCCGACGTTGATCCGATGCCTTTAATAATATGTATTAAGGCGGTGAAGATATTGCTCGGAGTACTTTTGCTTGCTGCGTGTCAATCTAAGACTGCTTGGGAAAAGATTTTAGTCGACGATGCCGCCTGGGATTATGCGTAATTTACATTTGCTCTACTCTTTTAGCCCGAGTTTCCGGTGCACTTATTTCCTGGGACGTTTTAATGCTGGCTGCTTTTTTCCTTAAACTTTGAAAGGAACTTAAGCATTTAATATAAAGCAAATTATGCAGTTTAACCTTAAATATAAACAAATTGTCAATAATATGGAAGTTTCCGTGCGCCTTTACTTATTTTCGTACACCCTTTACGGTCCATTGCCCGCACTAAAAATGCAAATAATCGCTTGACTTCCGTGAAAAGTACTGCCAAAGCCCGATTAACATACAAGCAGCGTTCCTCGCGCGAAGCTTTTACCTCCGCGCGCAAGCATCAGCCCCCGACTCCCTCGGCACGTCCGAGCGGAGAATCCTCCGCTTCCGTCTCTTCGATCTGGCGCCTCGCTCTCCGCGTCTCTCGAGTCGCCTCGGCCGCGCGCGGCGGCCACCTCTTCAGAATGGAACAATCAGGCGAGAATCAAGCGAGCACTTGTTCCGGGAGCGCGCGCGTCGGACGTAGTCCTCCTCTTTCGCTTCGAGGATGTAACTACGCCGGCTCCCCAAAGCCGACATAACGTAGGTATACAATGCCGAAGGCCCCGACAATTATCGCAATTATGTATCAGCCCGGCAAGGAGCATCGAGGGGAGAGCAGCGCCACCGCCGAGGGTAAGCGTCAGTGTGTGGAGAAGCGACGGAGAGGGAGAGAGAGAGAGAGTCCATTTCGCATGCAAATCTGGAGGACGCCGCGCGGTGGAAACTCGTCCCCGTGTAAATGGACGCGAGGCGAGGAAAAAGGCTTGTAATTTAGATGAAAATTGATTATGGCCCTCCGCCATTGTGTATCTTCGTTTTTTGCGAGGCGAACGAGTGTCCTGTCATTTGTAATGAGAAGTACCGGCGACGAGATTGCGAGTTACATTTGAGCTCCAATTCGTAATGACGTATTGACGGGAAACAGTCTGTTTTCATGGAAATACGTGTCCAATTTTTCTTTTGCCAACGTTATATTTCTAGTGGTTGATGCAGTAATGTGAATTGATTATTCGCGGTCGAAAATATTTTCTGCAATTTGTCTTGTTTTAAAAAGTTGTTTTGATCTTTTTAATAAAATAACATGTAACTTTGGTTTTTGTACTGAACAACAGTTTTTTGTTCTCGTGACACTTTCTACCTTTTGATAAAAAAAAACCACATAAAAATATTTTTCTTAACAGTTAAAATGCAACTCGTTCTGAGAATAAAATAATTTTGAAAAAAAAAATGAAAACAATTTGATGACGACTCCGACTTCGTAAAAACTCCAGATCATTAAATTCCACGAGCCTGAAAATTGCAAGGCCCGAAAAAAGAAAGAAAAAAGCCACGACAAACGAAGGTTCAGATCGCGACTGATGCACTAGACAGGTCGCGTTGTTACTTGTACATTAAAGTGCCAAGACAAAAGACGCGAATTTCTAAAGGGCTCGCGTTGCCGGAGAACACATAAAATTATACGATCGTGGGCTGCGGGGCGAAGACAAGCGAGCGAGAGAGAGAGGAGGAGAGAGAAAGCACGAGAATTCTGGCCGCGGCTAACGATGGATGGGGTAGAGAGCGTAGGATCGTGTATCCGAGGACAAATGACAATGCTGGCTGCCGCTGGAGCTGATGAAGTGTCTCCCTACATCTTCTCCAAGTGCACTCTCTCTCTCTCTTTTTTTCATCCTCGGATTCTTCCTCTCGGGTATTTCTATTCGAGCGTCTCCTTCCTGACGCCCTCGCGCAACCCCTTTGCCAAAGTTATTGTTGCCGTTACCGAAACCCTCCGCGCCGCAGTTAATTGGGCAACGATTGTCGCTCTCCGTCTCTGTCTCTCCGCTCCGGGTGTATAGCTCTCTTTTCTCTCTCTCTCTCTCGTCGCTGCTCTTTCTTTGCCGCTCGCGCGCGCGCGCGCACGCCTTTTTTCCGCCGAGGCTTTGATTGGAATGAGGGATATAGTGCCTGGGCTTTGATTTTTATCGAGGTAATCAGTAGCGCAGAAGACATCGTTAAAAGGGCTGGGTTATTTTTATTTATGGCTCTTTTCATGCGTGCACGAGAGTTTTTGTCTTCTTACCCACGGGGCTGTATATCTTCGCTGGATTATAATTATTGGAGCCGGCAGATTGAATAAATCACGCGTTTTTTCCCCGCGACTTAATGACTAGCGACAGGCTCTTGCTCGCTAGTCGCCGTAATGACATAATAATCAAATTTTTGTAAAGGACCCCTCGAAATAATGAAATTTCAATCAAACGTTAAGCATAATTAACTGTAATCAAACTTTTTGCGGAACGCATATGTGGAAACAAATTGCTTTTTAAATAAACCCATCAATAATAATAACTTGCTTTTTTCTTTTAGCAAAAATATAAGAGTAAATTTTGATGGAAATTTTTTAAGAGTGATTATTATTGACATCAAGCTTTCGTTAATCCCATTGATAATTCTATATTTTTTCTAAACAAGTTCCTAAAACATTAGGACTCATTGTTGTAATATCGTTCCCCTAAGGTCTCTGGCGCAAGAAGAACGATTACCTCAGATAAAAAGATCAGCGAGGTAAAATTGCTCGCCCATTGATCCGCGACTAATTACGCTCCCTCGGGCGATCTCGCCTAGAAACCTAGTGACACTGACGGTCGGCCTTGGGGGTCGATTCTTCTGGAAGCCGTCGCCGGCTTCCATAACTATATGGCCATAATTCTCGGCGTCGCAGCTCGGCGTCGCAGCTCGGCGGAACCCTCCTCGACCACCTTGTAATTGGATTGACTGCGCCAGAAGACTTTCTCGCTTGGTCTTTTCCTTTCATTTCATCCACAATGCCGAGCGTTTCTTTATACGTAAAGTTTGATTACTTTGCCCCGCACAAAAATGTATCGACTCGGCAGACATCAAATAACTTTGCGGATGTGGCAGTTTTCCCAGTTTATCCAGGAGCTCTGAGAAATTATTATTATTATTTGAGAACGTGTATTTTCTGCTCTTCTAATAAAGCATATATTATTGCCGTTACGCTAATTAAAAATTTAGGCTTGCAAGTTGTCGTTTAAGGTTTATGAAATATTTTTCATATTTATTTATTACCAGAAAATTACATAAGGTAAATCCTACAGAGGTAAACGCAGTTACCTGTACATAGGCTGGTATATTCGTTCTAGATATTTCTTTATAAACTTTTTTTCTTAATTTCTGTATAATACTGGTCGAATTCTTAGCCTAAATTATAAGAAGCATGCTTTCATTTAATATTATTGGAAGCTGGGATTTTAAGCGGAAAAACCGCAAGATAAAGTATTAAAGTATTAACGTATTTATGTACGTGCACATGAATAAATAATGTAAATAATATTTAAAATTAGAAACGAAGTAGCTCGAGAAGGTCGTTCTGTCAACCGGCGGTCTTTTTGATCTTTATCCACTTAATGACTAAGCGCCTTAGCCCAACAGAATCGCTCTCGCGACAATAAAAGATTTTCCCCGAAAGCGGCGGCACATTTTTTTCACAATCCTCAATTTTTAAACGTCCCTGATTAGCATCGCGGCGCAATGATACGCGGCCGGGAATTTACGAAAATATCGTTAATCATGCCCGGCGGAATGTCATCGAGCCTCTCTCTCTCTCTCTCTCTCTCTCGATATACCGCGGGAATCAAGATCTGGCCGCGCGCTCACCTCCTCTAATCTCCGACGAGCCGAGAGAGCCGAGAGGCAATAAAAACGAGAGGCGCCTCGTATTTCGTAACGTAAATCGTCATTGTCTCCGCCGCGCGGCGGGTTTCTCCGCTCGCCAAAGATATAATGCACGCGCGCCGGTGAAATGGCCGCGCTTCTTCTTTTCTCTCGGCTCTCGGCGTCTCTCTCCGTATGCGTGTACATCTCGGCGAGTCCCGTAATTGATTAGAGACGCTCGTTCCTCCGTATTCCGACCTTATACGCGGAACTTTCTAAATCCTTTCTAGCTTGTACACGCGCGAGTAGGAGAGAGAGAGAGAGAGAGAGCCTCGCACGTTAATTGTGATGTGTGTTCGCCGCAGAAGTGGAAACGCGCGCGACTCTCTGTTCGGCGCATCGTCGAGGACAATCGAGATGGACTCGAATACGAAACCCGCGGAATGAGTGGATTCTAGTCTGGATAACTTTTGACCTGATTCTGCAAGCTAGCAACTTTCATTTCCGCTTAAACATTAAACGTTAAATGTTTTATTTTGGTTAGATTATATATATAAAGAAATTCCAAATCGTAATATAAGTTGTGTAATAGTTATACCGTTGTGAAGAATAATAAAGGGTAAAGCTTTTGGTTGAGAATCTTTTGTATCAAATTATAGGTCGCAATTAAGTTACACGATTGAACATGAGTTATTGAAGAAATACCACGCATTATTCAAAGTAATATCTCTTTGCAGCATTTATTCATGAAAAGAAGGGGGGATGAAAATGCAATAATCTATTCAACAAAAAAGATGAATGAAAAGTAGGGAAATGTGACTTTAATTTAGAACTGAGATTTAAGAGGTAATTAAATTTTATCTGTTATATTTTAAGAAACGATGGGCAATATTGTTCAGGAAATTAATCGAGCAATTGAATTATTATGGAAGAAATAAAGAAAGCCCGCCTTCGAATCGAGATGTCAATAAGGAAGGCATAAAAATTATGCTCTGCTGTACAGTAATGCAATTAGCTCCGCGGGAATAAACGAGTATTGGTTATCAGCGAAAACAAAATAATACCATTAGATCAATTAACTTTTAAGTAAGATTGCCACTAATTATCAGCCCAGACTATTTGCCTTCGTGAAATCTCGAGATTTTTTGTTTTTTTTTCGTATTGATTTCATTAGCCAATAAATTCGTCTTCCATTTGGAAGCAGCGACTACCGACGCTCGATCGCGCTCCTCTCCCATTGTGCTCGCAGCTTCATAAGTACTCTCAGCTCAATCGAGCGGCGCGGCTCGAGCGAGGCCCAGATGCGATCTTATAACGGAGCGGATCGGCTCAAAAAGCAGAAAATCTGCGGCAGACGCAAAGCGCGAGCCGGGGAAAATATATAGCCACTGTATAGGGATAACAGGCGAATGGACAATCGAATGCGGATAGAGCGTGGAAGGCCGTTTTCTCGCGGACAATCGCGCATCGCGATGCATCCGCCGTCTGCTTTCTCTCTCTCTCTCCGCTCTCGGAGGAACATCAGCTCGTTAGTCGCAACTGCGGAATCGCGAGCGCTTACATAGCGGCGTTTGCGCGCGCTTGTTCCGCTTCGATGCTCGATCGCTCTCTTTTGTGCGCTCGCTCGCCGCTTTTTTCCCCGCTTATTTATGCTCGCGAGCGTCTAATAGGACGGAATGTCCTGGAAATAATGGTTTTTCGAATAAAACATGAAAACCGCACCGGGGAAAAAATCGAACAAAACTGAAAAGCTAACAGCGACTGTTAGGCGAATGGACGAGCTGAAGCTCCGCAATTCTGATGAGTTTTTTCCTCCTATTGTTGTGTAATGCCTACTCGTAAAAAAAGTACCTCTCCGTACTTCGTTAAGCCGAAGCTGCTGATTTCGAGTCGTAAAATTAAACGAGCAATTAGTTTTTACACTTTGCATATTCTCGAAAAGGAGTATATTAAATATAAAAACTCGCTTCCTCTGCTTATGTAAACCCGCGCGCTTAAATTAGACTATTTTTTATAAAATAATAACCTTTTTATGCACCGTACGAAATTATCACGTTTATGTTTTAATTACCAACGCATAGGGGATTATAAATAATTCAGGCCGCAGAGTAACACACGTTGTTGCACTTAATTACGGTGCGCAAATAATAAAGAGGATAATCGCAGAAATTTCATTTTAATGGACAAGAGCTTTATCGCATTATTTCACTTGCGCAATTGTCTCGAGAGCGCGGCGGCGGCGGCGGCGGCGCGCTCTGGAAGAAAAAAAATCAAAATTATCCCGTGGTAAAAGTATAATTTCACGCGTCTGGCGCACGCAGAATTCCCGTTCCGAAGATTTAAGATACATTTATCGCGTCTGCGTGCCTTCCTCGAAAGCAGAGAGGCCGTGGCGCGGCATAATAGAAAAATGCAATTAAATCATCGCAATAACCTGAAAAAATGTTTGAACGAGACGCGAATACATTTATGCCAGCTTTTTCATAAGCTCGTTAGCCTCAAGTGTTCGTGTAGCAGCGATGCAAATTTTGTCATTGATAACGTAGACGAGGTACATGGCAAAAAATCAAGTTACGGGCTTGTGCTCGCGCCGTAAATTGAAAGTAAAATTTGTATTTTTGTTCGAATAACGTCACTCTCCTTCTAACCCTTGACAGTACTGTCCCAAAGCTGTTTCTATCAAAGCAACAGCTCGCTAAACGAGCCAGTCGGCGTTTCGTAGCTTTCTCAGCGCGGCGGAAGATCGCAAATCCGCGCGGTATCGGTGTCAGAATGCGCGCTTTTGCCTCCCCCTTGCGGCTTGAATCGCGCGCACGCGAGACCGCGGCGCCGTCTGACTCCTGCGCATTGTTCTCTCCTCTTTCTCCATGCTCGTACGTACGGAGAGAGCGGAGGGGTAGGCCGCTAATTGCGCATTGTATAGCATCCTTGTTCTTTCTCTCTCTCTTTCTCTCGCTCTTTCTCTCTCTGCCGGAGCGGTTAGCTCCTATCGAACTGCTATCTTTATATAAAGTAACAAAACAACGTAATTAATTACCAGTCTTCCAGGCATTGTTAGACGATAAACAACTCTCGTGCTGCTTTTGCTTCTCTCTCCTTCTCCCTCTCTTTCGCTGCCTCAATTTCCTTTGGGACGCGAGGCCCTACCGCGCGCATCTCGCCGCTTCTAAGTTCCGTTCGAATCCAATTAAAATATTCAGCAAGACAAACGACAATGAGAGGGGACCACCCCATCGCGCTCGAACCCGATGACTCCTTTTGCAGGAGCTCGGCAGGTAGGCTGTGTAGGTCAGACCGATTCCTTGAACGCGGCCTTGCGGATTCTTTCCTTGTGGTTTCTTCGATCGTTTCGTGATTTCCGGATTCTAGATCCCTTCTTCATTCGATTGTCGAGGCTTATTAATATGCAAAGTGTGACGATCTGGCCACGAATTTCTGTGTTTTAAAATTGTCACTTCAGGTTTCATTTTTATAAATAAAATCTACTTTTTTGGCAGCTATTGGACTAATAGAATTTCGGCGCATTATCAATTGAGAAAAATGTATTCACGACGGATAATTGAAACAGTGCTCAGAATCGGATATCAGCTGACGCTGTCCGAAGCTTTGTCAATTGAAAAAAATTCCAAATACGTTCTCTTCGGCCTTAGAAATGAGCGACGGCGGCGGCTAAAAAAGGACCGTCATCATGAAAAGAAAGTCGGAGCGCGCGTGCGCTTGGGGTCGAGCGGTAGCTCTCTGTACCTCGGAGTAAAATGGGCATAGTTCGACCGGTATTTCGCATAAGCGTCTCTCCATATCTCAAACAAGGCGACCCGGTTAATTGGCGGTAAATGGACGCTTTTTTTTTCTCTCTCTCTCTCGGCGGCGAAGAATGCCAAGACAAAAATAGTGCCGCCCGAGCGCGGACCAAAGCGAGCGAGGCGCATGCCTGGAATAAAGATTGAAAATGCGGCTATGATTGAGAATCATTAGTAGCACCTTGACGTCAAGCGTTCCTTTAGCCATGTACGAACGAGCGGGTAACGATTTGAAAGTGACTCTTACATAAAGAAAAAAAAAACAACGTATATAATAAAACAAGCCTTCTCTGCGCCTTATTGACATAATTTCATAGAAAACTTTTGAGTAATGTACGCTGGGCGACATTAGTAAAGCTGGCGAGCGACTTTCCGCATTTTTCAGCAGACTTCGTGTTTCACGATTTGGGGTGGGGATTGAAAAATTAATTTAATTGCTTTAATGAAAAGTAGCTCGGAAGAATATTTAAAGAGGTATTAGCAGCTCTAGCGACGATCAGCTGCGAAGTCTCTTTGAATAAAAGTAAATTAAAAATTGGTGCAACATTTAAGAAAAGTCAACTTTCTTTATCCGACGGAGAAAGACTGATTTTAAAACGTTGAAGGAAAAGGTTCGCAGCGATTTTACTGAAAGGCGCAGAAACGTGTCAGTGGCGTAAATCAAAACTTGCGTGAAAATTCGCGTATCCGCAGCGGCGTTATTAATTTCGGCGATATATTTCACGGCGCGCTGAAACAGCTCTAGCTCGGCGCCCGCTCGCTCGCGCTCATCGATTTGAATATAATTACAAGAGTACAAAAGTGCCAAGGGAAAGTCTCTCTCTCTCTCGGCGGCGGGCAAAGATTGATTAGCCCCGCCGTTATGAAATATGATAAATTCCACGAAGACCCAAATGAAAAGCAGGCGATTTTTCGAGAGCGATCCTCATCCGCGAGAGAGAGCCTCGGACGCCTTGATTGCAGGTTGTCGGGCTCGCTCCCACTTTCTAATGCGCCTGCCGCGCTGCTACACAGCTCTGCGCGCGGCGCGGCATTTTTTCCGAGCGGCCCCGACGAGCTCTTCTCTCCTCGCTCCGTCTCTCTCCCTCCTTCTCTCTCTCGCTCGCGGATGCTGCCCAAAGCGTAGCGCGCGCGAGGGATATTGTGTGCCGGTTCGCTTCTTCGGTTTGTGGGGCCCGTTTTTCTTTCGGGCGAACGAGTGATGGGGAGCTATTATGCGCGAGAGGTACTGTAATGAGTTGCGTGCCATTAGCATAGGAACAATCTACGACGCCTGATCGTCGCCATTTTATGTAATTGACCTGTAATTCATTCGAAATTTCAATCAGCGGACAAGTAAATTGATTTACAAACTAAATACCTGTTTTCGCTTGTGCAATGGACCCATCATTTTTCATGATCTTTTATCGCAAGTTTATGTAGTAATAAAAAATATTACTTAAAAAGTGAGCTATTAAAGAGCCAAAGAACCATATTGGATATTTATTAATTAATGCTGGATCCGTTCACATTTTATGTACTCTGAAATGCAATGTCTACATCGGATCTTTAAATCGTAAATTGATTCAACCGCAAAAGCTCGAATGTACTTGCTCCGAACCAGTTTCCGCAAATCTAGCAATTTTCTGCGCGAAATCTCTAATAACAGCTAAAATAAATGGATTACCCGCGCTAAGTAAGGCAAGCCGACAGATCAGTTTTTCACTCTGCACACTCGCAAATAATGATCCGCGCAGGAGAGTCCATCACAATATTAAGAAACGAATCCGGCGGCAGGAGCAGCAACAGGTTCCCATTAGCGAATCTTCCGCCGCGGCTTCTTGGGAAAATGTCAGTCGGGCGCGAATCGAGTTAGCGATTTCCCGGGCGGCGTATTAGCTGCGGTTTGAAAAGCGCGACTCGGTCCCGCGCACGTCGCCGCCGCCGCCGCCGCCGCGATGTAAAAGGCGCGCCCGGCATTGTCTCGCGGGCCGCTTATTGTCTGCCCCGGCGCGAGTTAATGACAATGGCGCGGCGCGGCGCGTCGAAAAAATCGGCAACGCGCTTAGGAGAAGAAAAAGAAGAAAAAAGGCTCTCTCGACCGAAGCCGTAAAAGGCCGCCGCGCGTAAAATCTCCCATCGACGGCGCGCGAGAGAGCGAGCGAGCGCGTGCCGCATATTTTCCCAGGCGAGCGAGCCCCGGGACAATAACGTTATAACAAAAGAGAGGATCATGATTAATTTATTAAGCCCCGCAGTGTCTTTACAAAGAGCGAGGAATTACGGCGCGCGCGCGAGCCGATAAGGCGAATATAAACGAATTGTTCATTTTGAGCCCGCGTAGCACGACGAGCCTGCTGGGACGTCTATTCTTTTAATTAATTTTCAATATCTTTCGATAAAGGGATCGCGGAGGAGAGAAATTTAATTACGCGCCGAGAGACGCGGAATTAATAACGGTCTATTACGGGGGTTACTGTTAGGGCTGATGTTAAATTTTCAAGGTACGTACGTCTTACCGATAATTAAAAGAAAACTGAATTATCGTAATAAGATTGTCTAGTTTTCTTTGCACAAAATTCTTTCTGGCGGAGAAAAATGCACGCTTGTATTTTTCTGCGGGAATAATTAATGGTCTCAATTATCTTTCGCGATTTTGAAATTTCTAGTACGAAGCCAAGTTCACACCGGCAGAGTTATTATTAATAGCTCTCGCAAGACAACACCGCACTTCAGAGCTCCGCGAGACAAGTGCGTTGATCACAGGTCTCTCGCAATTACAGTTTCCGCATTTACTCCAAGAGTCGAGGCGGCAAGCTTAGCGTTAGGATCACCCGAAGTATCAGCAATGAATCAATCCGACAGAATAATGTAACGTGCGCACCGGCGATAGACGCGTGAAGATCGATACATTGTATGGCCGGAATAAAAAAAATAAAGACGTCTCGCGCGCGGCATTAGCGAGAGAACGTTGTTTCTCTACATAAGCGCGCTTCGCGCAAAATATCACTAAATCATGCCGGAGCTACGCGCTGTCGATTTCGCGCGATTTTTGCAAGCCAAGTATATCTTTCACTTTGATGGATGCGCTTGGGAATTTTATTTCTGCCAGCTCGTAACTGGCTATGAAGATATAGCGGCCTGGAGAAAGGCTAAGTAAATTAGGGAAAAGTGTTGCGAGGTGTGGAAGTCCCGTAAATAATATCGGAGCTTTTCAATAGAAAGTTTTTCGAGATGCTTCAGACGAGATCTTGGATTTTAAATATTTTTCTGCTTGTTTTTGCAAGTTTGAGAGACTTATTTCGTGTATTTAAACTGTCCAAAACTTGTTCGATTTAAAAAAGTTAAAAATATTTCAAGAGTTTCGAAGTGATCAGAATATTTGATAAAAACTTAATTAAAATTTAGCACACATCCAATTTAAAAAAAAATAGAAATAAATCAGTTTGAAGCTTCTCGACCAAATGAAAAATGGCGAGTTACTTTGAAATACTTTATTGCAGTTTATTACAGCTGAACCAATTAAATTCAATAGATTCAATAGCTTGTAATCAATAAGATTATAGTCAAAATTTTATTCAATAGCAAGGTTTTCAACGTTTTGAAATGATTGGGTTAACAAAAATTAAAATCATTCGAAACAATTTTCGAGCTTTGAATTATTAGAAAAATAAAAAAAAACTGCAAATAATTACTTTTTTGAAGAGTGGTGTAATTTTTGAATCAATACCCGTATATCTACAAATTATAATATATCTTTTATTCAATTAACTTTATGCCCACACATATCTTGAACAAATATAGACTTTTTCAGCAAATACATACGTAAGATTTACAGTCATGTTAGAAAAAAATCAGTATTTATTTTTAGAAAAAGAGGAGGAACGGAGGAGGAGTTTACGAGGAAGAGAGACGAGAGAAACGAGGTATAGCAGAGAGAGAGGCTACGAAAACGAGGAAACAGAGAGAGACGGAAGAATGCATATCGGGTAGCATTCCATTACATTGGCGTAAGCAGAAATCCCTTGAGGTCCAGCCTCTCGAAAAGGGATTTACGATTTGATCATGCGGATAGTTAGAAACTTATACTTTTAGATACAAGATACAGTGAAACCTGTACAACTTTTTATGTCATTTCTCACATTTTTCTTCGGCATGGGGGAATTGATTTCACGTTTAAAAATAGCTTTTATCCGCTGCTAATCTCTTTCCAAAACTTGAGTCACTAACAGCAGAACAAAAGATTTTCGAGGTTTTATAAACAACGATTTATTTAAATGAAACAGCAAAGAATATTTTACTTATGATTCTATTATTTGGATAACATTCGCTTTGAAAACGTTCATGTGAGCAGAATTCGATCGAATTTAAAAATAAAGAAAAAATAACAAGTCAGAATTTCTGAAAAACGTATAATCTTGCACTTGACATTGCAAGAGTTATCGATTTCAGAGGTAATAAGGCTTTAAATCATTTAAGAATATTACAGGTGACAGTTATCTTTTGCGTTTTAAAAACATTCAATCGAGCATTGCATCAAAGTAAATTTTTGAATATAAAAACTTTATCTGAAGAAATAAAAAGATTATTGTCAATATTTAAAAGTGATTGGCCTGTAACAGTAAACAATCGATGAAGCCATGACTTGGAAAACCATTTCCCAGACAATACAGTAAAATAAATTCCACTTGAATCTACACTCGCGCGTTCAATGTCCTCGGCCGGCGATAAAGCCTTCTAATTGATTTATATTTATCGAAACTGCAGCATATTTGCATAAGTTATTGCCAAGATTTCGCCCGACGCCGCTAAGCTCGGAGGGCAACTTATTTCGTCGAAACGCATCGATCAAGCGCTCGGTCTGCGAAGGGAAATTTTCAGCGCTCGGCAATAAAGTAACCCCTCGCACCGCGGCGCCCGGCATAGCTCGCGCTCGCGCGCAAAACACGATTTATCCGACGTGCCGCAGCTTCTAATGCGTAATAATGGTCGGCTTTGCGCGCATTTCCGCGGCCCACTTTAAAGGAGACAGAGAAAATCCGCGGAGGCTCTCTCGCGGTCCCTCTCCTTTCCCCCCGCATAACTCAGCATCTCGGCGGCGGCGGCGGCAGCTGCGAAAAACCGCAAATTCCGCGCTGAAATTTATGCGCGTGCGCGCTCTCCGGCGTTTACCGTTTCCCGCCTAGCAAATTCGATATCCGCCATCATCGCACAATGCCGGCGGCGCAGATTTCTCGCGGAAGCAGAAATTCGGAATTCAGAAGGAGGCAGGGGGCAGGGGGGGGGAGGACGAATGAGCGCGGAGATAAGCCGGGGTGAAATACGCGCGACTGTCGCTCGACACTTATCTGCGGCTCTATTCTCGGCGCTATCAAGTCCATCGTCCGCGCCGTAAATCATGCGACACCTGGCAGCAGCGGGGTGCCTATCTAACAAACGGGCTCGGTTACAATTCCCGGTGAGACAGAGAGAGAGAGAGAGACGCGGGACGGTGACCTTGTGAAGGTTCTGTACTGTTAGAGTTCATAACTTACTGTATGGGTAGGCCGTGTCGCCGTGCTCGTTTTGCCGAGCGGAGAAATACCCGAGAACGCGTGTCGATGCCCGTCGGGGGAAGGGGCAGCGATTTTTGCCAATTATCGATCACCTATTGGCGCAACCTACACGCGCGGGCTTTCGTAACGAGGCCGCGCTCGCGAACAATGGTAATAGATTTGTCAAGTCGGTGCTTGTCGCATATGCGCGGGCTGTTGCTCGGTTTTGTTGTCGCATTTTTTTAACGATTAATCGGGGGCCCGTGGGGTTTATGGGCCCGAACGTTTGTTTGAGTTCATAATTACCGCGCGAGCTTTTCTTCTGATGGAAAGGAGGCCTGCCTGAACTAATTATTGGGCAATTTATGTGGAGTGCTCATATTATGAATTTGTGTTTAATGTAGCTTGTAGTTGTTCATTAGGAAGGTAAGAAAAGTAATTTGAAATATATCGCGGAGAAAATTTACTGGCCTGCGTTTACCGTACGAAAGACTGAATTGATTCCAACGCAATCTGAACTCAATGTTTGTAAAAAGTAAATCAAACTTATTTACGCTTATAAATAATTTGAAATATACAAAAAATCATTTTTTGAAAGCAATGCGTAATTTATATAATTAGACTTACAAAGCTGCAGTAAAGAAGGATTCAATAAAGCACACAGTACTGCAGAAAAAGCCAGGAATGAATGAGTAAGTGCCGAATAAAAAGTCCTCTCTCTCTCTCTCAACAGATCGTATCCAAAAGCAGCCTGTCGTGCGTTCGGTAGCCGCGGCATTAGTTTTTCACTCTCGATTGCTCAAGCCTCCTCGGGCGCAACCGGCGGCAGAAATCGGCTCCGCGGATGAATGGGGCGCTGCCTCGGCGCGTGCGCCGGTAATTAGATCGTTTCTCGAACAATTTCCGCGGTCATTCCCTTTCATCCGGAGCGCCTTGCAGCCGTGTCGGGGCTCCGCCGCCGCGGCGATCGTCCTCTTTTTGTTTACGCATTTGCCGCTTGTACGCGGGGGGACGCGGGGGGACGCGGGGCCGGCCGGCCGGCGCAAAAAAAGGCGCAGCCGGGGGTTGATCCGCCGCGCCGGCGGAACAACGCTTTGTTCGTCGTCGAGCACGAGTGTGCTGCAGGTATGTAAGTTCGGTGTCGTTTTTGCTGGGAACTGCCCTCGCTTTTTCCCCGCGTAATCAAGTCTAGCGGGATTGCTGGCCGGTAGCGGCCGATTGGATTACCTGATAGAACGAAGAATACGATCGGATGAATTTAGATACTGGCTGCACGCTTCGAACCGCTGCCTGCTGCTGCTTTATTTCTTCTGTAAATAAATTCGAAGGAAATTAATGCACGTTAAGTCTTTACTTTCCCAGGGGGAGGGGGTTAGAGCTTTTGGATTATTTTTTATTCTACGGTGTTTCTTTTAATTCAATGATATTTTTCTACTTACGAAGGTACGCAAGTTTAATAAGAGCAGAATAAACGTGCCTAATCCAATGCGGATCTCGGTCTTCAATCACGGTACCACTTTATGAATTAATCTTCAAGATCTCTCCGGTTCCGAGAAATACAGCCTGGTCCCTGCGGAAGATTACATTTTGCTCTACTTCGCTAAAATTTATTAAGGTAGATTGCATTTTTAAGCCTTGAACGAAAGATTTAGTGAACAATTAGATAAATTTGACACCACGAAGCAGCACCGTTATTTACATAAAATTGCAGCGTTCTCTCCGAAACAAAAGAAGCTCGAACGCAGCATAGCCGCGTAAAAAGCGCTTTCCGCTTTTCTCCCTTATTTAATTTTGCGTTCGCTCTCGGTCTGGCATCGGCATTGCAGTCAGGTGCCGCTACTTACACAACCGGTAGATTTCTTCCTCTTCTATACGGAGGAGCCGAGGCGCGGCGGCTTTGCCGAGCGGTTTCTATTTTCTTCCATCGCGAGAGCGCAGATTTCATCGGCGCTCTGGCCGCCGCCGCCGCCGCCGCGACCGACTATGCACATGTCGATTTATAGTATCGTGCGCCATTAGAGATAATTGTTGGGGCAGTAATCCCCCTCTTGTAAGCCGTTTTTCCTCTCTCTCTCTTTCTCTCCCCCCGTCGGCGCTCTGCACTCGCGTCACTCTCCCGTAAAGCTTCTTTATTCCTCTCTCTCCTCCCCTCCTCTTCTATGTTTTATTACGTGCGAAATTTTTCTCGCGCAGCGCGCCCGTTTGTACAAGCTAGTTTTACACCGCGGCAATAAACATGACGCTTTCTCTCTCTCGCAGCGGAGAGCGAAGAGAGAGAAAGAGAGAGAGAGAGAGAGAGGGAGGGAGGGAGAGAGGTGAAAAAAGAGCAGCAGAGTCCCTCAGTTTTCCGCCGGAGAATGCACGAGCTCGAAGAGCGGGTTAATTGGAATGTTGTTGCCGCGATTAAACTATTAGACGAGCAGGAGGATATGAGGCCTCGCGCTATCGCTTTTTAATGGCCTACGTGGAAACGCGCCTTTTGCTAAGCAACGCGTCGGAGGCTCCGCGCGCGCGAGCGGCGTTATGAGCCCGAGCGATGCTTCTTAAAATGCAATCAGCGGACAAGGCCCTAAGAGGATCGCGATAGCCACGCCGAGGAATTACGCTTTTTCAGGCATCTCCTCCGCGCGCGCGAACGAGCTAAAAGCTCCGAGTCTCTCTCTCCCTCGACAAAGGCATTGTTAATGGCTGCTCTTTGCCGAAGGTGCAATTATCTGAGTTACTCGCGGGATCCAGGGCTCTTGCCCTTCAGATAACTGCAATCAAAAATATTAATTGACTTCTATTCAACAATTAAATCAGTTGGGAACGGTGCCGTGCGCGTGCTTTTCAAAAACTCTTTTAAATGTAATTATATTTGCTTAATTGCAGTGCATTTTCAGATTAAATTGTTTTCTATTTACTTAGCTTTCGGATCCTCGCGATAACGAGCAATTTGCAGTGTCATGTCACTTTGCCGGAGGTATCCAAGGTTTTCGAAAAAAAGTAAACGTTTATTTCATTTACTTTTTTAATTATGCAAATGCTATAAAAGTTTTTGAATAATTGTTATTTAGCAGCATTAAAATTTTTTTTTACTTTTGATAATGTTAAACGTTCTGCGTCGTATCATATATAATTCGCAACTGAAAAAGTGCCGCTGCTAATTAATAGGCGAGGAAAAAAACTGTCCTTTTAAAAGACTCGGCGATATAATTGCCGTTTCTGTATAAATTATTTATTAAACTAGTTATCTAATTTCAATTAATTCCTTCCATTTTGGCGTTGCCTCGCGCGATCGCGTCTTCGCGTACTTAAAAGCATTGCGTGACGCATTGCCGCGATTATATTGAGCGTTCGACATATTTGGCAAGTTGACTGATCGGTGGTAACTCGTCTTTCTTTCGATCCCTCTCGCCGAGGCAGAGCCTATTGAAGAGAACAGAGGAAAAAGCTTATTTCTAAGGATGAAAACGTAGCTCCGTTGTTTCCCGCGACGGCTCGCGCAGTAACAAACAAGCTCGTACTTGGGAATGTCAATAGGAGAGAGGCACTTTACTGCTGGAAAACCCGAAGGCAGAGCTTCTTTCCATTTCTGAAGGGAAATGAGCTCGATTTGCGAGACACAAATGTTATCGTTAAATTGTATTTATGAGCTTGACCATTTGTAGAATTAAATAATGAGTTCAAGAGGCTTTATGACTGCTGAGGATGCGCTCGAGAACTTGAATGTATAAATACGAGAATTTTACTTCATTATTTTCCAATAAAACATAGCTTTGAAGTTTCTTGAACTTTTTACGAGATCGTACCTTTCAACGTTGAAATTTTTACGTCGTAGTAAAATCATTCTCAATATACTCCCAGAAAATCATATGGAATAATTTATTTGTGACAAAATTAATCGCAAAACTTCAATCAACTCTTACATCTTGAGTGTATCGAGAAAAATGTTTATAGCCCCCAATTCTTTTACCCGAAAGGCATTAACATAAAATATTCCTCAAATCATTGGCGAATACACTAAAAATAATTATTTTCAGCAGAATAATTCCCGAGCTGAAAATTAAAACAGATAGGCGATCGTCATCGTTACAAACGCAGCGAATCCTTAAATAATTAAATTTTATTATAACAATCTCAGTGCTTTAGTGCCCCCAGTTAAATAAACATGCTCTTGCATCTCCTCTCAATCTGCGCGCGGCGTACCGGGAGGCTTTACGAGTTCAACAATAAAGAAAGCAGCAGGAACGAAAGCTCAGCGTTCCTCTCGCATTATGTAGGAACATGAAAAGACGCAAATTGAATGTGGACTATTAAGGCCCCGCGAGGGGCGAGTGCCCACCTCCCCCTTTTTAATTCTTTCAATAATTTTGCGCTCCGGCGCATAAACGCGCATGCGCTAGCAGCTACCGGCGGCGGCGGCCAGAACGAGATCGGTAAATTGGATACCGGTTATACGCCGGGCATTAATCTTACGCAACCCGGCCGGCCGATATCTACTTATTAATAATAGCCGCGATTCGCGAGCACCTAGCCGGATTCCATCACAGCGAATAAGGCAGACGAATCGAGCGCGAGAGCCTTGCGTTATGTACGTATTATATATCGCGGCGAGAGAGAGAGACGAGCGTCTATAAATTCTGCACTTGCCGCCGCCGCCGCCGTCGCGGCTAAAAGCAGTTACCGTTTTCCTCGGTGTCGGGGCTTTCTTTTTTAAACTAGTTTCAGCGTCATTGTCCGATACTGGATTGCAGATATGGATATCTTCCGCTACCCCGGAGCGAATGGCTGGGAGCTCGATTCGGTTACCTGTTATGCACTTTTTTCATCTCCGCTGTACGTGCGCGACTATGATGAATGAGATCGGAACGCTGTAACTCGATGTCGAAATGTGAATTAGTTTTCTGTTTCGTCTTTTTGCATCGATTAGAGGAAGTAGTCGATACTTTAAGTGAAATGCTGGAGCTGTTTATGTAACGAAATTGCCCTTACTGCCTGCAGTTTCTCCGTCATATTATACTCTCCTGAAGATTTCAGGGTCCGTTGTTTTCAATTCTACAAGCACACGATTAAGGCTCTTTCTCATTTAAATTGAATTAATAAGATTTATTGTCATTAGAGTTTGCGCAGAAAGCAAAACGCCAAGTTGTTTACGCAAATATAATGAAACGAAATACCGAGAAAGTAAACAAGCAGGTCGCAGCTTCACAAGGTAGCTTTCGAGTAATAAACAGACTCCCGACTATCCCCAAAGGCGATACCGCGGCCGCGCCATCGGCATCTCGCTCTCGTTCTTTCCTCTTCCCTGCGAACCTTTTATTCTCCCACTACTCGTTCCCGCCTGTCCTCCGCGAATATCCGCTGTCGCTTACGGTCGTCTTCCCATTATAGGTCCGCTCTTGAATAAAAATAAAAAGCAATTAAAACGTCTTAATTAACGCTATTAATCAAGTTGTCGGGGGATGGGATATGGACTCGCCTTACCTCGTCGTCCTTCTCCGGAGGAGTCGGAAAGAGAGAAAGCAAGGAGGGGGCGATCGCAGCACAGTGGCGACCTGCAATTTCTTGCATCGCTACCTGGCTGCTGCTGCTGCTGCTGCACCTTCGCATATAGATGTACAAAGGAGATCACGGAGGCCCGCCGCCGGCGGCGGCGGCGCACTGCACACTTTATGTACGGCCGCTTATTTGTCTGCATCGGCTTAGTTTCATTATATCCATTCTCTCTCTCGCGGCGTTTGCGCCCGTTGATTTGCTGCCGCCCGACCGAGAGTCGAGAGGCTGCCTGTTGGCTTAATGCTTACTGGCCGCTGCTGACTGCGAGGATGAGATTGTAATCGCGACGTTGTTGCTATTGTGCTTCCGTTGATCTCGGAGATTGATGAATTTAGAGGATGCGCCGCTTAATTATTGATTCGTGCTTTGCGATCGAAATAATTAGTGGACTTTGCTCTGCGAATTTATGAGTTCGTAATCTACCATTTAGATTTTTCAAGAATGAAAAAAAAGGTAATGGTAACCAGTCGTTTCGAGTTTAGAAGATTATCAGTTTATTTTTATCAGATATTTCACCTTCAATAATTTGAATGCGAGTTTTATGACTATAAATAGTGTAAACGAGGCAGCATAATTTTTTATTGCTAC